>PVJH01000722.1:0-271686 GCA_004026705.1 Nesogale talazaci | reverse complement strand
GGGGAGGAGACAGACCAGTCGGGGGGCAGCCAGGCAGTGATGATGCATACAAGTTTCCTCTAGTTCCTGAAGCCTTCCTCCCCGTCCCCCAACCATCATGGGCCCAACTCTACCTTGCAAATCCAGATGGACTGGAGAAGTCACACTGGCATAGAGGGGAGCTGGAGATATGGGGAAACCAGGATGGATGGGCCCCTTCAGGCCAATGGTTAGATTGGAGATACTGGAAGGGTGGACAGAAGGGGGGGGGCGAACCAAAAGCAAGGATATATACACAAGCTCTTATTTGAAGGACGGGCATCAAAGGAGTGGGTTGGGGGAGAGGTCGGGCAGTAGCAGTGTACGATATGACAAAACACCAATGTATAAAGTATTGAGGGTTGGAGGGGAGGAGAGACCAGGGGAAGAGGGGAAGGAATGGAAAAGCCGATACTAGGGGCTTAAGGGAAAAGGTGGACGATTGGAGAACAATAATAGAAGTGGACATGAGAGGGTGCTTGATGAGTATGCTTATTTATATATTGTGAAAAACTATGTATGAGCCCCCAATAAAATGATTGGGAAAAAAATTAAACAAAAAAAGCATCATACTATACAGAAAGAAGTTAAAGCTACACTGAAGGCATATGTCAAAAACAAGGATCCACAAATCAATGGAATACCAATTAATATGATGCAAAAAGCTCATGAAGCATGTTAATTCATATAGGACCTAAATCAAATAGAGGTGACTCAACAGAATGCTCACATTTTAGAATAATATCACTGATATTACATGCAAGCAAAATTTTGCTTAAGATTATCCAGCAATGGTTATAGCAGTACACTGATCAGAAATTGCCCAAGGTTCAAGCCAGATTGAGAGGAGAACATGGGACAGAGGAGATCACTGTTGATGTCAGATGGAGCTTGACTGGAAGCAGAGGATACCAGAAACAGTTCTACTGCTATTTTTTCTTTTGTTTTTCCATGTTATTTTTTAATGAATTGTTTTATTGGGTACTCATGCACCTCCCTCATGATCCATACATACATCAATTGTATGCAGGCCACATTTGCATACTTGTTGCTATCATCATTCTCAAAACATTCTCCCTCCACTTAGGCCCCCAGTACTAGCACCTCATATTTCCCTTCCCCCTCTCCCTCCTCGATGGACCCTTAATAATTTACAAATTGTTATTGCTTTTTCATATCGTATGCTGCCCAATGTGTCCATTTACTCACTTCCCTGTTGACCATGTCCCAGACAGGAGGTTATATGCAGATCCCTGAAATGGGTTCCCCCTTTCTACTCCACCTTCCCTCCACCCTCCCTGTATCACCACTTTTATCACTAGTCCTGAGGGAACATCTATCCTAAATGTCCCACATTTATGACTCCAGTGTACATTCCCTGTTCTAGCTGGACTTGTCTGGTAGAACTGGGAGCATGATAGTGGGTAGGAGGAAGCATTTGAGAACTAGGGGAAAGTTGCATATTTCCTTGTTACTACACTGTACTTTCACTGGCTCATCTCTTCCCTACAACCCCTCTGTAAGAAGATATCACTTGACCTATCAATGGGTTTTGGGTCCCCAATCTGTCCTCCCCCCTATTTATAATGATATGATTTTAGTTCTTTGACACCTGACACTGGATCCTTTCAATACCTCGTGGTCACACAGGCTGGTGTGCTTCTTCCACGTGGGTTTTGCTGCTTCTGAGCTGGATGGCCACTTGTTTACTCAATCCTTTAAGACCCCAGATGCTATATTTTTTGATGGTCGAGCACCATCAGCTTTCTTCACCACATTTGCTTATGCACACATTTGTCGTCAGTGATCATATCAGGAAGTAAGCACGCAATGTTATGACTTTTAGTTCTTGAAGCCTGTTACATTATCCCTTGATTATGCCAAGACATTCTACTACGTGGATCACAACAACAGATGGATAACCCTGAGTGAAAAGAGATTTTCAGAACACTCCATTGTACTCATTCAGAACTTGTAGCTGGGTCAAGAGGTCTACTGCAGAATTTATGGTCAGGAAATATGTATGTCAGACTGAATCTTCTCACCATACATAATCAATCTGTATCCTGAGCAATTAACCAGAGAAGCTCGATTACATGAAGATAATGGGGAACCAGGGTTTAAGGGAGGCTGATTAGCAACCTGGGAAATTCAACAGACACACCTTGCTTACTGAAAGTGAGGTGGACTTGAAGCTTGTGCTCATGTAGACCTAGGATGACAGCCAAAGGAGCCATAGTTTGTACCCATCAGCTGCTTGGAAGGAGAAAGATGAGGAGGTCTTCTCCACATACAAAGTCTCAAAAGCCCAAAGGTGCAGTCTACCATGTTCTAAGGGATTGCTACAAGTTCCAGTCACCTTGATGGCAGTGAGTTTGATTTTAGGAGTCTCTGCATAGAAACTCATCACACAGTGAAAGCAAGCCAGCTGGTTCTCAGTGAACTTGAAGGATGGCAAACCACCATGGGCAATAGTAGGGATTTTCTCCACAAAGTTAACAAAAGCCTGTCTATTTTTGGAAATAGGCTGTTGGGTCTTCCTTCTAAAGTATCTCTGGATGGAAGCAATCCTTCAAACTTTGGTTAAAGTCTAATATGTTTGCAGTTCACACCACTCACTGAGAGAGAAAGGGCACCATTAAACAGTATCATTTTATTGCATGCAAATTCAGCAGTTGTATCATGATTGCATTTAGATCAATGATACTCCATTTATGTTGCACATTCTTTTAGTCCCTGGTATGCTTCTGTTATGATCCACATCTTTCTTGGTGATCAAGATCATCATCTGGGTTTTGTCACCACCTGTGGAATCAAGTGTTGAAAAAAATCTTGGTTGTGTCAGCACCAGCTGTCATGGGAAAGAAGGACAAAGAGAAAGAGGAAGGTTGCAGGGCTTGTTCTGAACTCTGCTTAAGAATTATTCTCTGTGATCAAGATGGAGGTTAGATATCTGTTGGTCCTTCTAAACACAGATGAGATGTGTGCTTGAAGCATCATCCGGAAACATTGTCACCTGCTCTGATGGGCAGTGCTGCTGGTGTCCAAGCTGGAATCCAGCCATGGACTTGTGGAAACACAGCAAAAAAGGCTTTTGTCCAGGAACTATAAACGAACTCATAAGGGTTGGTTTTGGCTTCTGACCTTGAATAGGTCATGGTTGATGGTGGCAGGGATCACATTTGTTCAGTAACTGTAAATGCAGCACATAGGTAATGCAGGTGCCTGTTTATATATACACTGTTGACGATGTCACAGCCAGCTTTCCTTCTTCCAGAAATGTCATAATCCGAAAAGAAGTGCCATGATTCCTAGGGTCATGTTGAATTCTTCCAGCAATATTCAAGGCACTAGCTCTCTCTTGGCACGAGCACTTCAGCACTATTGAAGTACATGCCTTCGCTAATAGGTCATGGTGGGTCATGGTAACATCCATGCGGGAACTGGCTCGCGGAAATTACCTCTCGAGGCTGATGCACTTCCAGAAATGGGGTGCTCCTAGCTTCGTGTACAGTTTCCTCCAGCAGATAGGGATTCCGCACAGCTTCCTACACCAACCAACTGAGCTCTGGCTTTGTCTGCTCACTGCCCCACTACTTACCCTCCTGCTTGGACCCGAGTGGTCACCCTGCTTTTCCATCTCAGTGCTTTCCCTCATGAGTGCAACACCTGCTAGCAAACTGCTGAGAGGAGAGAGACTTGGACTTAGACACCTGTTGTTGTTCAATGCCATCACGGTGTTCTACTCCCAGGGGTCTTGTGCACAACAGAAGGAATGCGGCCTCCTCCTGCACCATCCTCACCATGGTCACTGTGCTTTAGCCCTCTGTTATAACCACTGTGTCAATTCATCTTGTAAAGGGACTTCCCATTTTTCTCAGCCTTGGTACTTTACCAAGCACGATGTCCTTCTCCAGGGTCCTTCCTTGAGAACATGTTCAGTGCGTATGAGATGATGTCACACCATCCTTGCCTCTAAGAAGCATTCTGGCCTTACTTCTTCCAAGACAGACTTGTATGTGCTAGTTCAAAAGTGATGAGTTTATACATCCATTGGTTCTCTAAACACTCCACTTTTGAACTAGATCCCTTCTTCTTTAGTATTCTTCTCCTCCCCCAAATATCAAAGGAACACTCATTTTTGGATAGTCCCCAATTTTCTGATTTATGTAAAACCAGTTTTCTCAAACTTGAAATTATGGACATCAGTGGATGAATGGTTGTGAATGGTGGCAAGGTATCCCAGGCATTATTGGATGTTTAGAACACCTTTGGCTTTGACACAGTAGAAACACGCACTCTCAATTAGAATGAGGAAACTCCTTTCTAGACCTTGAAAAATGTCTCTTGTGCAACCTCCTCCATAGATAACAAGGACCAAAATATAATTCAGCATGCTTTGTTGAGATAAGAAATGGAGGCATGGTGAGACTTAGGATCCCAGGTTCTTGTCAACCATAGACTATGGAATCATTCTGTGCAAATGATGGGGATTCACATTTCTCCTGCAGCACACCATTTTTAGAATGTTTGACCAAGAGCAGTACCTCCAGAGTTTTTGTTTTCGTTGTTAAATATCCAATGAAGCACATCAAAAGAACGCCTATCATTTTATTTTCCATTGTCATTTACATGTAGAAATGACCCTTGACCACCATTAAGACTTTTCCTGAAAACAACCCCTACTTAAGTTTCAATGGTTAATGAACCATGCATTGGAAAGAACCTCACTCAAGGACACACTCTGCATAAATCATGAGGCATTAATGTGATTTTTCGTGACACTTTGCCAGCTAGAGGTGAGTAATCAAGCCAAGGTTAATTAAAAAATTATTTTATTAGAGGCTCTATCAGCTCTTATAGCATTCCATACACTAATTGTATCAAGGATATTTGTACATATGTTGCCATTATTTTCTAAACACGTGTTTAATTGGACTGGCACAACTCATATCAGAATCCATATACATCCATTGTATCAAACACATTTGTACATTTGTTGCCATCATCATTCTCAAAATATTTGCTTTCTACTTGAGCCCTGCTATCAGCTCCTCATTTTTCCCACCCCCCTATGAATCCTTGATAATTTATAAATTATTATTTTGTCATATCTTACACAGTCTGTCTCCCTTCACCCATTTTTCTGTTGTTCATCTCCCAGAGGAGGTTATATGTAGATCCTTGTAATCAGTTCCCCCTTTCTACTCCATCTTCTCTCCAACATTCCAGTATCAGCACTGGTCCTGAGGGGATATCTGTCCTGGATTGATCCTGAGGGGATGATCTGGATTCCCAGTGCTTCTAGTTCCTAACTGCACCAGTGTACACTCTCTGGTCTAGCCTTATTTTTAAGGTAGAACTGGGATCATGATAGTGGGAGTTGGGGTGGAGCTTTTAGGAACCAGAGGAAAGTTGTATGTGTCATCATTGCTACATTGCACTCTGACTGGCTCATCTCCTCCTTGCAACCCTTCTATAAGGGAATATCCAGTTCCCTACAGATGGGTCTTGGGTCTCCAGTCTGCACTCCCCTTCATTCACAATGATATGAAGTTTTTGTTCTTTGATGCCTGATGCCTAATCCCATAGGCACCTCATGATCATACACAGGCTGGTGTGCTTCTTCCAAGTGAGATCAAAGTTAACTAATGAACAAGGAATGTAAGAGATAGGGAGACAGAGAAATTTTGCCTATGTGGAGCTGAGTGTCCATTAAGGGTGATAGAATATTTGGAAACAAATAGATTGTGCTGTCCACACACTGTGGTGCGTATCATTCATATCATTGAATTGTATATGTAAGAGTCCTAACATGGCAAGTGTTTTGTTATATATGTATCTGTATGTACATATATATATATATAGAGAGAGAGAGAGAGATACAGATATGTGTGACAAAATTTCAACAAACAAAAAAATTAAATGAAGAAATAAAGGTGTGAAGGGACCAATGGAGGAAAGGAGAGAGGACAGAAGATTAAAAGGAAGAGGAAGAGGAGGGAAAGGCAAAAGGGAGAGCATGTCAGAGAACAGATACGCTCAGATGCATGACTGGTCAGTAAGGCAGACACATAGCTCATGGCGGGACTTGAGCAAGAGACCCAACTTTGAGGACAGAGCTGGTTGGCACGAAAGGGAGTGCTGAAAGCAGGAGGGAAAAAAGGGCAGGATTCTGAGAATGAATGAAGCCAGAAAAGAGGTGATGGCCAAGTGTAACATGTGAACCAGCAATTAGAAGCCTAGCTGGCATCAGCGACTTTGAAGCCATTTCTGTCCCAGGGCTGAGTTCCTTCCCATAGACCGTCTGCCTGTGCAGGATCACACCGGAAGATGAACAGTTCAGCTTTCAAAGACCTTATTCGCTCAATGAGGTCAAAAGCTAGACTTCACAATTTCTGTGTCTACACACTTTTGCAACACAGTGGATTACATACTGGGCTGCAAACTGCCAGACTGCTAACCACAAGGGCAGCAGTTCAAAACCACCAAATACTGAGCTTAGCTGTTCCCAGGAAGGTGTACAGCCTCAGGTACCCACAGAGCATTTCTTCTCTGTACTGGGGGGTTGCTTTGTGTCCGAATGTACTTGATGATAATGAATACAACCTTTGCCAACAAGTAGTAGGGATCAAAAAAATTAATTCATGGATGCATGAAATCTAGGACGATCTTGCGATACAAATAACAAGACAGAGACATACCCTTCTGAGGCTGCATTGCAGTAATTGCGTATCCAAACCTTAGCATAGATATGAGTTCAATAGAACTCTGAATGTAGACAGGACACATCCCTCCTGCCTGAGAGGCATTGATTGCACAGGAATGCCGTGCCGTGTAGATTACAGCTAATGGCTGTCATGGCCAAACAAACGGGCGTATCGTACATCTCAGTGTCTACCACTGTAAGTCATATGAAGAACTTTTAAAAAGGAAGACATATTCAAGGTGCCATTGAACTATTTCTAAAAGTCACGTTGTGGTTGCTAGGTGCTTTCCCGTCAGTTTCAACTCATCCTAGTGCTATGTACACAACCAGGTCCCATCCTCACAGCTGTTCCTCATTTTGAACCTCTCTTCAAGGATAGTGTGTCAGTCCATCTTGTGGAGGGCCTATCTCTAGTTTGCTCTCCCTCCACTTTCCCAAGCATGGTATCCTTTTCCAAGGGCTATTCTCTCAGGAGAATACTATCCTTGCTTCAATGCATCCTGGCTGGGATTCTTCCAAGACAATTTATTTTGTTTTTTGGCACTCCATGGTGTGTTGGTCTGAGTTTACTAGAGAAACAAGCTTGATATCAAAGAGATTGTACACTAAGAAAACATCTCATTCCAGTCTAGGTGAAGTCCAATAAAGCTTATATTAGCCCATATGTGTGTTACCGGTCTACAAATTCTTCAGATTCATGCAGCACAGGCAATGATGCTGAATGCAGGATGATCGCCGACCAGTGAGCGGAAGTCTGGTGGGTGCAGTGGTGGTGGAAGCATCTCAGCGCTGGCATGGGGCTCCATGGGGCTCCTCCCGCTCCAGGGCTCTGGTTTCAGCAGGGGTCTCCATGTGAATGGTCAGCAGGAAGACAAACAGAGAGTGTGTGTCTGGCCTCCAGTGAATGATTTATCTTTGTTGCACCTCCAAATGAGGTCATCAATCTCTGACCTGATTGACGGGCAGAGACTCCACCTTCCTGCAAGTTGACAAGAGATTATGTAACTGACACACGTAGTTCTTTCAAGTTTCACTGACAACAGCATAATTCAAGTGCATCGGCTTTTCTCCAGTCTTCCTGTCCAACTTTCACATGCACATAAAGCAGTTGAAAACACCCTGGCTTGAGTCAGATACCCGAGTCCTCAAGTAGCATCCTTGCTTTTTAATAATGAAAGAGGACATATGTAGTAAATTTGTCCACCGCAATGTGTCCCTTGACCTCACAACTGCTGCTTCCTTGCACATTGATCTTGATACAGGCAAGATTAAATCTTTGACAACATTGATCTTCTCTCTTTTTATCATGATGTTACCTATGGTTTGATTTGTGAAGATTTTTGTTTTCTGTACATTGTGTTGAAATCCACACTGTAGGGTGCAATTTTTGATCTTCAGCAACAAGTATTTCAAGTCCTCCTCACTTCATAGATCCAAGATCAAAGGGGACATGTCAGGCCCCTGACAGTTCCCAGGTTGCTGGTTCACACAGGGCTATCTCTAGAGGCAGACACAGAATCTAAGCTAAAAGGAGAATGAAGGTCCAGAGAGAAGGAATTTGTCACTGTCTCTCATAAAAATGCACACCTCCAAAGACATATCACCAGGCTGGGAGATTAGGTTCTATCTCAACCTCCTCATAGATACCATCTGGTTGGCATAAAACCGAACCACAATACTATGTGATTGTGTGTCCGACAGTTGATTCTGACTTAAGATGATTTGACATGGCAAAGTAGAACTGACTTGTCCATGAGGTTTTCTAGGCTGTAATCCCCTATTTAATTGCAGGTCACCAGGCCTTTATCTCATGGACCAAGGAGGTGAATTAGAATGGTCAACTCTTCCATGAGCAGTTGAGTTCTGTGGCAGCCATGTACTCTTGTGTCAGTTTCAGGATTGGGAGTGTAGAGGTGAGTATAGCCTGTCAATCTGGAGATAGCCAATGAGACCTCAGTGCGGGCATGGCTATCTCCTGCGATTTCTGGGAATTCTCGCCATATTTCTTCCTGGAGCTGAGCGATTTATGACTCAGTTCCTTGGAGACACTCTGCTGCTGAGACACAAGACTCAGTCCCTGGCAACATTGTGACTGATAAGACAACACAGCATCATGCTGATAGGTCCTGATTCCTGGAAACTAGAGTAGCCAGAGGAGAAGCCACATGGGCTTATCCTGATAAAACTAGACCTCTGAAGCTGAAAGAGTCACTTAGAGATCCCTACCAGTGCTGAGATGCTTCTACCACTACTGGATACACAAAACTCTGAACCCACTGGCCCGTGAGTGTCCAGGTGCCGTTGCACGTGCTCCGTGAGTCTGAAGAAGAGTTACGTATTTGTATCGGACATATGGGCTTATGGACTTATGGACTTGGACTGGACTGGGTTGGGATGCTTTCTCATGGTTCTATTCCTCTTGTATATAAACCTCTCCCTTATATACGTAAGTGTGCTTATGAATTTGTTTCTTTAGTCTACTCACATGAACACAAGTTCTTAGTCATTTCATGTTGCAATTGTTCAATGTGGTTGGGTTGGTTAAAACTTTTAGTCACCCCTTGCTTCTAGTGACCTTGCACAACAGAATGCACCCTTTCGTGGTTCCCCACCATCCTCACAACTGTGCGTATGTCTGAGCCCATCGTCGCAGAGACTGTGTCAATCCATCGCATGGAGTTGCAAGGACTCTAAAGAATCTTGGTCCTGTGTTCTTTTTAAAATGACATCATTTGTCTTCTTAGAGTACGCCGCCCCCCGCAGAACTTTCCATTCTTAGCATTCATAGTTTTACATACACCCCCAACTGAACATTTGCACAAGCTCTGTAATCTCAAGGAAACCCCTTAATTTAATTCAGTTGTTCACTTTAAATTATTTTAACATGTGATTCCATTTAGCATAATCTTCTAAAATATTAAAAAATATCTTTGATCTTTAAAAAAAAAAAGCAGACAAGCAGGATCTTCAAATTAAATAATACCACAGTTTAAAGTTAATCAAATATAGCTGGCTCAGAATGTATGGTTGAGAACATCGAATAAAATTCCACCTGTATAGTTTCAAGATTAAAATGCTATTTATGTATCTGTGTTAGTGCAAAGACTTCATGGTATGCTTCACACATGTTCAATGAAAGTCTACTTGCACTTACATTTCTGAGTGATCGGGATTGTCTGATGTTACCCTTCTCTGTGTTGTCATGCTTGGGCTTGCTCATTTGGACAACTTCTAGAAACAGCAACACAGACTCCCAGGGGGTGAAGAAGTGGATGGTGGATGCTCTCCTCAGTAAGAAATACTGTATTTTTCAGTGGTGTGCTGCATCTGTGCCCCTCTGGAGGCATCTGGCAGGTTAATTAATTTTCCTTCCTTTGACCCATTTGCTTTTCCACTTCATGCCACCTGTATGCCCAAACAGCATCTGTCTCTGACCTTAGCAGCCTTGCTGCTCACCATCCTTCATGGCCATCAGAGAAGGAGACCTTTTGTGTCAAAGGCAAGGGTACCAGAGGTGGTGGCATGACTCCCTGGGGGCTGTGCACTGTTGGGCAGCAGAACAGATGTCCACGGCAGCCGGCCATGCTGGGCCAGAGCTGAGTATGGAAAGCCAGAGGTTCTGTTGTGTTCTTAAGGGTATTTGTGATTTTCTCCTTCTGATTTGGAGTCCTCCAAAATATAGAGCCAAGGACAAGCCGTGGCAATGACTTTTCCATTTAAATGAAGGAGGCAGTTTTCCTCTTTACATTGACCTCAGGTAGTGCTGCCTACATGAGTGAAGGAGGAGGTAGAAGTCCAGAAATCCCCATTACAAGACATAATGCAAGCCAGCCTGCATTGCCACAAGTGATGGAGGGTTTCGAATTCGATCAGTGGTTCATAAACTATGGGTTGTGACCCTTTGGGACTGAAATGACCCCTTCAGAGGGTCACCTAAGACCACCAGAAAACACATTACAATTTACATTACAATTCATAACAGTTGCAAAATTACAGTTATGAAGTAGCAGTGAGAATAATTTTATGGTTGGGGGTTACCACAACATGAGAAACTCTATTAAAGACTCCAGGCATTAGGAAGGTTAAGAACCACTGAATTAGGTGACACAGAAATACAGTTTGATTTTGCACTCTATTATCTTCTTAAATGACGATGGATTGGTTCAATGACTTCAGCAATGAGTTCCAACATGGCAGTATGAGAATGGCACAGGGTAGAGCAGTATTTCCTTCCGTTGTCCACAGGGTGGCCACAAGCCAGAGGTGATAGATGGCATCTGAAAACAAGAACAGCATTCTTAAAAGGAGTTCAGACATGGTAGAGTAGGTCTGTGGCACAATAAAAGACCCTAGATGAGAGGGATTCATGCAAGATCTTCAACATTTACCTCTAAGTATCATTTTGGCTGTGCATCTTCTGAGATTGTGTTTCGCTGTATATTGCCTAAAATTACATGTGAATTTCTCAAGAGCAGGACTGACCTTGCCAGGAATTCTGGTTGTATGAACTTTAGCCCTTGGTCTGCTTAATCAAAAGTCATGAGAGGTTAGGAACCACACAGAGAAGACCCCATGGAAGAAATAAGTAGACACTTGCTTCTATAAAGATCACAGTCCAAGACATCCTTTGGGAAAGTCTGACTCTGCTGTATAAGTTTGCTATGAGTTGAAGATGGAGTGCCAGGCACACAGGAATAACATGACTGTTTTCAGTACTTGCAAAGTCCCTACCTTACAGAGCTTGCCAAAGGCTTAGGAATCATTAGTTCATTGCCTATGGTTTCATGTATAATCCAGTATCAAAGTCTGCTAATTTTATGAACCATGTGCCTCTCCTTTTATGTACTATGGGTCTTATTTTATGTACCATATATAATGAGACTCAATGTCAAGAAGACCAAAATGCTTACAACTGGACCAATAGGTAATATCATGTAAATAAAGAAAATGTTGACACTGTCAATGACTTTATCTTCCTTGGGTCCATAAGTAATGCTTATTGAAGCAGCAGTCAAGAGATCAGAAGAAGAATTGCATTAGGTGAATCTGCTGTAGAAGACCTCTTTAGGGGCTTGAAAACAAGGATATGCTTTGAGGACAAAGGTGCACCTGACCCAGTTCCAGGTATTCTCCATTGCATCATATGCATGTGGAAGTTGGATGGTGAATAGAGCAGACCATAAAGATGCAATTGACTTTCCTTGCTAGAGAGGAGTATTATGAGTACCATGGACTGCTGCAAAGTTACAGGCTGTTCTAGATAGGAAGAAGGAAGGGTAGCGTGCTCCTCAGAGGCCAGGATGGCAGGGCTTCATCTCACACACTTTGGACATGTTAACAAGAGATACCAGTCCCTGGAGAAGAATATCATGTCAGGTAACGTGGAAGGGCAGTGAAACAGAGGAAGGCTCTCAGTGAGATCAATTGCCACTGTGGCTGCATCAATGAGCTCAGGAACAGGAGCGATTGTGAGGATGGCGCAGGACTCTGCAGTGTGTTTTTTTATCTATTGAGCATAGTATCTCTATGTGTCAAAGCCAACCCGATGACGCCGAACAACAACTACATGTGTAGCTCTGATCTATCCATTCTCCCACCAACGGCACCACTGCCACAGCTACCATTATCACACGATTCACCCTACCTTTCTTATTACTATAATCACCATCTCTCTCAATTCAAACCTTATCAGCACTATTATCACAATATTCCCTCCAACTATTACCAAAATCACCACCACCCTTAGCTACTGTCAGTCTACCACCACCACTACTCTCACCATTGTGACCATAATCACCACCAACCTCTCCATCTCCACTGCCACTCCCACCCATTTTTCTACTGTTATCACCATCTCCAGCACTCCCAATTCCATTACTACAAATACTATTGCCAGTATCCCCCAAATCACCAACCTATGGTGGCTGTCCCACCCCTCTAAACATTATCACTACTGCTGAAGACTAAATGGAATGATGGTGCTGGCAAAGAACATTGAAATTATTCTGGACTACTGGAAAACATCTTTGAAGACGTGTAGCCAGAATGCTTCTTGGAATTGAGCATATCGAATATGCTGTAGGTAGTGACCAGTCCTTGGGAAAGGACAGCATCCTTGGTAGAACAGAGGTGCAGTGACAAGGAGGAAAGCCCTCGCTCAGACACAGTGGCTCAAGCATAGCCACAGTTGTGACAATGACAAAGAACTGGACAGTGTTTACTTCTGTCATGCATTGGGCCACTGCTGTGAACTGGAGCTGACTTACAAGCTTCCAATGTCCACCACCACCACAATGCCATCATTAACATCATCCATCTGACCATTCTCACGGTACCACCTACCACTGCTGTCACCAACAGTATCACACTGCTGATACCCCATCAGCACCCCCATACCATCATCATCACTACCATTACCATTCCCACAGCCACCACTTGAACTACTACCATTATCACCACTTTCACCCCCACACTACCATCATCACCCCCATTTTCACCAGCAGCAGTATCAGTACCAGCACCATCAGGGCCACTACCCATATGGCCATTAAAACTGCCACTACTGTTGCATCATCCCCATCTTCCCACCACTATCATCTTAGCGCCACTCAGATGCACATCATTATCAATAACATTATCACAATCACCAAAACCATACTCTAGCTACTCCCAGTGTCGGCACTCCTACCCCACACTGCCATTATCCCCACTGTTATTTCCTCATCACCACTCCCATACTCATTAACATCACTACTTTCATCACCAGCACCACAACCAGCACTCCAGCTCCAACAAGTCTCACCACCATCATTCCCTCTACTCCCAGGGTGTTCGTCCTATCTACCACCACCACCGTCATCACCGTGATCACTAGTCCTGTCATTACCATCACTCTCCCCATTATCATGGCCACACCCACTATTATCAACAGCACTGCTGTTATCGCTCTCTCTGTCTCTCTCTGTCTCTCTCTCACACACACACACAATTTATAAGATGTGCACCACAGTTGCTGTATATGTGGATTACCTACTTTGTCTTCTCCATTCCTCCTCTATCGAATCTTTTCAAGCCCATCTAAGCAGTGAGCTCATGTATAAACCCTTCTCATCTTGTCAAAACCTAGCACCCTACTGCTCTGCAGATGAAGACTGTCTGGACTTCTGGGGCAATGTGCCTCCTGGGACTCTGTCCAGCAACATTTACTGCATGTATATCTGCTCACATGACTTTATCACAATTGCACTGTCTTGCAGTCTATGAGGTTGCTAAATACTGGGGACTTTGGTGCAGGATAGTCTTTCTTTGCAGGTAGAACGTTCTTCCATGGGCTGTCTTGGAAACATTGTGAGTCATTCAACCTCCAAGTGAAGAGCTGATCGCTTAAGAAAGTCTTCCCTAAGTTCCTAGTGAAGGTCACATTACTGACTAGCATAAGATTTTAAAGTTCCTTTCAACCTGAGCAGCATAAGTTGCCGGGGAAAACCCCATTCATCTCAGTGAGATTTTAATTGCCCTTCTTTCCTAACTGGACAACGAATTCCTATTCTCCATATACGAGATGTCGGTGGATGGTGAATAGTCAGTATAAGAGCCTGCGGGATGCATGTGGGATATGTGATGAGAATGAAACACCAGAGGCCTGCCCAGTGAGAGATCTGGGACAGAGAAACTTCCAGTTCTTGTTCTTCCTAACCAACTCAATAATGATCATTTACAGTGCAGTCTATCTCCAGGATAGATGAAAGGAAAAAAGGAAGCAACCCATTGTGTATTTGATAGTTTGCATTATCAAGTTCTGCATTAAACTCTGTTAATTGCTGATAACATTATGACTGGCTGTGTATGTGTATGTGTGGAGAAACAAACAAAAAAATGCCATCTGAAAAGAGATAAATATCCATTACTAACAAATGATGATTTCCTCTATTTCCTCCACCCAGTATTATTTATCAGGAGCATTGATTTAAGGAGCAGCCATTGGCAGATACAAATGGATAATGACAGGTTACAAAAAACCACCTTCAATTGCCATAAGGGGCCTTTTCATTTTAATGTAATGCCTTTTGGAATTACCGATGCTCCAGCCATACTTCAAAGATGAATGAGCAGGCTCCTGCCACCTTTAATACATCACACTTCCGGAGTTTGCTTAGCCTGGGTGCTGCCGTCCTTGCTCCATGGAGCTTGCAAACACCTGGAGGATTTCCTGCAAATCTCAAGGAAACACACATGAGAGAGAGAGAGAGAGAGAGAGAGAACTAACAAGGAAATAAAACAACTCAACCTTGTATATCTTTTAAATAGTTTCTTATTTTAAAGAGTGGGCCTTAAATATGACTGACTATTATGACATATTGGTGCTATATTTAGACCTGTTTAAGCATTTGAGTGCTTAAAATATAAAAGAAGAAAATGATTTTATAACCTGAATGTTGAGCAATATTTTGGTCTACTAAAATGTATTAAAAAGAAAAAAGAATCCTAAAAATAAAGACAACTATTTCCCATTGTAAAAAAGCTCAGAATTGTTGAGGAAATTACACAGAATCCTCACTAACAAATTCTTCTGCATGTAGGGAGCCTGAAATAGGCATAGAATTCCCTGTTCTCCATGTCTGGTGAACAGCTATCTTAAGTTCTCTAGTCAGAAAATAGTTAGAAAGGATCAGAGACTAGATGCAATGGAATGGATCCCCCTGGTCAGCAGCTTGCTTCTTTTGCTCAGCTTTGTGCTACTCTGGAGAAGAGAAGGGGCCAGGGGTGCACTGTTGGAAATCACTGGGAACCACTTCTGTCTCACTACAGAGCTGGACAGAGAGGTCAGAAAGCTAAAAGGGGGCTGGGCTCACATTCTAATCCCACTGTGCTATCCCAGAAAAACAGTCTGCTGTTTTATATCCACTCATCTTCTCGTTTGCCCTTGTCAGGGATTATGAAGCTGTGTTTGCATCTAGAATGTCCCAATAGAAAAAGCCAGCAGTCATGGTGTAGGTAATTTAGAGTATCTTTAAGTGATCCTAAGGAGTAAGTCACCTAATTGACAACTTCAAATAAATTAGGTTAGCTCAGAAGAATCCAGGGGCCCACATGTGTGTGTCATGAGACCCATGTGGTCAGGTGAGTCATGACATTCAGGGGCCCACATAACTCCTGGGTCCTCACAGGTGTGCTCTGAGCATGGCTACCTCCACCCTCAGGGGGAGTTTGATTAAAACCCCATGTGAGTAGCTGTCAGAGGTGGATTGAGCCATAAGGAAAGGAGAAATTGACTCTCAGAGTGGTTAACAGGGGATGCATTGGGGAGATAGGTGATCTGGGTTCAAATGTTGACTTAAGAGCTTCCAGGGTTCTATTGTCAGGTAAACATCACTGCTATTTTCGTCTGAACCTCCCTTTCCTCTCTATCAGGTGACATCTCTCAGGATTCCTAAACCCACAACTTGTAGGTCACAACCCCTTTGGGGGTCAAATGGTCTTTTCACAGGGGTCCCCCGATCCATCACAGTAGCAAAATTATAGTTATGTAGTCACAAAGAAAAGAAGTCTATGGTTGGGGGTCACCACAGCAGGTGAAACTATATGAAAAGGCTGAGGCATTAGGAAGGAGGAGAACCGCTGCTCTCCTGTATTCCCCCAGGGCCGGTTGACAGGATGACTAGATGTAGCAGGCACTGCAACACTGCTCATCCCCAAAGCTTGACGACAGGGAGGTCTTTCTTGGCATCCATGCCAAAGCAGCCACCGTGGCATGTGTCATGAGTATGACAGGACAACTCGGATTGGTTAGGTCACATCGCCTCAAAAGGGGCAAGATCAAGATTGGGAAATAATCATTTCTCTCTGTGTCCTGTCGTGAGTGAACACAAGTCAACAGTTCTTAGGGTGCATCCACACTCCCTCCAGATGTCTAATGCAGCAATATCTTGAGCTGCCGTCATTCATTCCCCCATGAGGTAATGGGAGTTGATTATGCTTCTTGAGGACACTCTGGAGACTGAGTGGAATCAATATTGTGTGCTACTCTAGGGCTGGGATAGTCCTTTTTATTCCTATCTCATCAATTTCTCTAAGTATAAGAACTAAGGCCCCTTAAATCCTGAATGCTAAGGACTGTAAAATGAAATTTATACCTGTGATAGGAGCAAAAACTTAAAGTCAACAATTGTGTATTTGTGTATCAGAACTCCTATAACTTAGCCACACTACTTTTCAAGTTGAAATGTTATTATTTTTTGCTTTGTTTTAATTTCTCCCTCTTCTTTTTTGTCTGATTCCTATTTCCATTGCCTCCGGGATGGACTCATTGACTTTGACCAGGTCTTATCTAAGTCCCAAACTACCAAGATGCCACCCACAGCTCTAGATAGCCTGGAGCTTATTATCTATTACAAATGCTAAATCTGTTCTCACTCACATCTTCTTGATTTTCTGCATCATAGTGGCTTGGAATCACCTGGATATCTGAACTCAAAGCCTGATGTTGGTATGTGCCATCAAATTGGTCCCAACTTGTAGCTGTATATAACAGAACAAAGCATTACCTAGTAAAGTACTGTCCTCCTACTCTTTGTTATCTTTAAACCTGTTGTTGAAACCACGGCATCCAGCCACCTGATGCAAGGCATCCTCTTTCTCATGGACCCTCAAAAATCTGCCTCTTTTATTCAATGCCAAGTACACATACAGATTGTATTCTACCCAAAGGGTTTATGCATATTCCTTTAAAAGATGGAGTGTTTAAATGCAAGAGTTAAATGACAGAGATTCATCACTTGACTACAAACCAAATGGTGAGTGGTTTGTTGGAAGAAGGAATTTTTAAAAATCGTAACTATGAATGTTCCATAGAGCTCAATTCTACCCTGACCCCTCTGGCATGACAACGACCGGGAACTGCATGATGCAAGAACAAATGATGGTGGTGGTCAGATAGATGGACACATGTGTTGACCACAGGTGTTACAAGGTGGGATCTTTAAAGAAACAGATCGCCAGGTCTTCTTGAAAACTGGGTGGACTCAAATCATCAACTTTGAAGGGAGTAGTGGAGCACCAACCATTTGTGTCATGATCCAGGACCTGAGCTGTACTCAGCACAATA
Source organism: Nesogale talazaci (assembly GCA_004026705.1). Classification (NCBI taxonomy): domain Eukaryota; kingdom Metazoa; phylum Chordata; class Mammalia; order Afrosoricida; family Tenrecidae; genus Nesogale; species Nesogale talazaci. Next base: position 253,855 of record PVJH01000722.1, on the reverse strand, counting down.
ATAGCAGCATGGATTATTGAATCCTAATAGCACAAGGAAACCTTACAAGCTTGGTCTTCCTAGTTCAGCGATTGGCAACTTCTGAAGGCCAACTTCCTTGCTTTCAAAGAAGACACACTGTCTAAAACATCGAAACCCGTCATGTCCACATCCATTGGTCATCAGAGGCACCAGGATTGAGGCAAGCATCTGTAGATTTACTCACGGTCTGTGTGCACATAACCTTCAACTCTTTTCACTGCTGTTTCCCAAACTACATTAGCATTGGTTGTTTTATAAATATACAAGATAAGACCATTTGAGACATTTCTCACTACACACAAACACACAAAATGTTCTCAGAATCGTGCAGTCCATCTATACTGAGGTACCAAGAGTCCAGTGGCCCTGAAGATTTACTCTTCTCTCTCACCAACCCCCTTCCTTGCAGTGGTGAACATTCCATCCATAAAGGGCCTAGAGGATTCTGTAGGGCGATTAGTCCTGAAGGAAACACACATCCGGCTCAGCAAGTGCAAGCTGAATGCGTCGAGCCAGTGAGCTGCGTTAAAAGTGCCTTTGAGTTCTTCTTTGGTAAAGACAGCGTCTGCACATCCGGCATGCTCAAACTCACAATGGCCCTGTTGAATATTTTGTTCACCAGAACACGTCCGCCATTGAACACAGCCAACGCCTGCCTCCCTCGGATGTGCTTAGAAGTGTTGTCATCGGCCCCACTCCTTTTTGTTAATCCTCCCAGGGTGTAATTAGCACCATGTTTCCAAAGATCAAGCTAGTACATTTCCCCCCATCTGCTCCTTGATGCTTAAAACCCCTTTCGGAGCACAAAGCACTTCATTCAATAAGCAGAGATACTGTTTAAAAGGAAGATACCCTTGGAGGAGGTAACACAAGGACTTAAAAGCGTCGCGGAGGCATAATTGACTAACGCCAGCTTTCTCGGGCGCTCAGGTTTTGTGTTGGAAGTTGAGCAAAGATGACCCCGAGGATTCAATTTCAGGATGAAATGACTTAATCCACACAGAGTGCTCAGTACAGGGCTCCATGCAGTCCGCGCGAAGGAAAGGGTTTGCATTAGCGCCACTTCACAAATGAAGACACCAGCCGGCACAGGTTAATGGTGGAGGTTCAAGCCGAAGCTGACTCTCTGTGCTCTTTCTAATGTAATGATCCTCCAGACTTTCCCTGGAAGAAAGACTACTTTAGAGGTTCTAAGCCGTGGACTTTGGGCATGCTGTCAGAAACGAGTGTAAAGTACAAGGGCAGAGAAAAAGCAGAAGGCCTTCGAGGAGACGGATTGACACAGGGGCTGTAACAATCATGCGGAGGGTCCCGGGCCCCGAGATGTTGCCTTCTGCAGTGCACGGGGTTGCTACGTGCCAGGACCAACTGGCAGCATCTAACAGGAACGACAAAACAGGATCTCCATGGGGGTCAATTTTGGGAAACCCAAACACACCAAAATCTATAAATGATGAGTATACCCGAATAGAAAAAGTCACCAATGCCACAGCAAAAAAAGTCATCTACATCCTGGAAAACATTGTGTGTGTGTGTGTGTGTGTGTGTGTGTCTAGTGTGATTTGAACTAAAGCACTTGATCATCAGAGTTGGAAACATCACAGCCCTTCTCAACACGTTGGGTGACATGCTGGTTGAATGTGTTTCTCTTACAGGATTTCTGCTCTCACAGAGAGTTAGTCTAGGAAGCCCCCAGGGCAGTGCTGCCTTGTCTTAGATGGTCACTATGAGCTGGAATCAACTTGGCAGCAGTGAGAACAAGGGCTTCAGCTAGGGCGAGTAGAAGCAATTGTGAGTCCAATGTTTTTATCTCTCAGGGATTTTGAAACCTTTGACTGAGTAAGTCTGATGTTCTGAAGTGTCTGCGCTGAGTCTGTGGTACCATGCAGGCTTTGGGACATTGATAGCACCCTCAGAGTCAGGAGCACCATTCTTGCTTTTTGCTGTACGTCCTTCCTTGTGAAGCAAGAAGAATGCCTCAGGATGGTGATCTCTCCTCTCCTGATGAATGGACGCACTGCCTTCCCTTGAAAGTTCAAGGCACTGAGCTAGTGGGTTTGGCATTAACATGCCACTCTCTGGCAAGAGCATCCAGCAGCATTTTGTTTTCCTTTGGAGCGCTATAAAAAAGACACCCGCCTTCAGTTCTAACAATCATCTGAGCTAGTTTTAAACACAGTCACTCAACACATTACCCTCCCAAGTGGTGCTGATCCGTGGCTTTAGAAGAAAGAAAACGAGTAGAAAAGAAAAAAGAGTGAGAGAGACAAAGGAAGGAAGGAAGCTTAAAAATGGACTCTCCCCTGAAATTGAATGCCACATTATTGAGTTTCTGTACATGTTGTTTGGACACAGGAACAAAGAGATGTTAAACAGGATCCCTGAAGCTGGAACAGCTTGTCCAATTTGGCTAAGCCATGTTGAAAAACACTTGGCCACCCGCATTAGAAAACACAGGCTATTTTTCCTCACATCCCTTTCTCTAGCTCCATGATGGAGGCGTCAGCTCCCTTTCTGTATGTGTCTCCACCTCCTCCCTTCTTTTCAAAGTGCACTCATTGAACTCTTGGCAATTAGTGTAATTGAAATTTATTGACAACGTGGCCATCCTGGAACACCCATTGTCACCGAGCGCAAGGTGAGGGGGGCTCCATGGCAGAACCAGCAGCCGGGCCTGTCTCACTGTCTCACGCACATCAATGGGCCACTGGCTGCCAAGGGTTCCTTTGGGGGTACGAATGTTACTTAGTGATAAGAACCTTTCGAAACAGGATCCCTGGGCCCCGTCCCTGGTGGGAGATGGAAATGAAATATGTATTTGGCTGCTGTGGAAAATTAATGTAATTGGCTCCCACATAAAGCTTTGACAAGTTGACCTGTTTGAAATCCGAGGAGGGCTTCCAGCCCTGTATCACATTATCTCCAGCTAACCCAGCCATGCTTACTGCTCCCCACCCCAAGCCCACTGAAAAGGAAATGAAATGGAATCTGGGTACCAATGTTTGACAACACATCTGTTGAAGGCAGTTATTATTTTTGCATGTGTAACTTCAAGATGAAGGAGCCTGGATGATTGGATTTTCTTGAGCATGTGTCTGTGTTGATAGCTCTCTGCTGGCTTCTCCTTTCATTGGGGAGGCCCGGTTTGAATGGACTGGAAATGTACATGGGTGAAGCTATCTTTAGACCCAATTTCTCCTTCAAATATGCAACGTGTTTCTAAAATGTAGATGTGTAACTCGATTCAGTTTAATTGGACTCATTTGAAGGTCAGTGCAGACTTCAGTTTTTCCCTTCTGAGAGGGAACATTTTTATTTTAATGCTTGGGGATTTAGGCATGTAAAGCTAATAGGAGAGATATATTTAAATCTGGACCCCCAGAAATGGGCATATAATGTTTTCCCTCAGGGAAGTTTCTGAGGAGGAGATTACATGGTGAATTAATTTTAGTTGCTGTCCTGTCTGGTTCCTAATTTTAGATAATATGCTGTTTTGATTTATTTAATAGGACCTTAAAATGCAACACCCCAGAGTTTAAGAAAATATAATGATAAATTGGAGAGCATGTGGGAAAATCTGTGTATATGTTGCTTCCTTTGAGAAAACTTCCAGGCTGCTGTAAAATCCTGAATTATTTGCATGCATTAATGTACACAGAACAGTTCCATAATACTTTCTTAATGGTAGCCTAGAAACAATAAGTTAGTAGGTGATATTGATCCCACATTTGAAAACAGATTGGGTAAGCACTTTATTATTATTTTCTCTCCCTGGTTGGTAAAATTTATCCTCTGAAGAAGGTTTATCACAACCAAGAGAGCTTGGAAAGCCATCTTTCTCAACAATTACAATTACAATTACAAAGGGTTTTTTGTGAAGGACTTATTTTATGGTCACCCTGCATATTTTGGATGGAGAGACAGGGAGATGTGAGATTAAGGTGGTTTTAAGACACAAGAAGTTCAGAGGTATATTAAGTGGTGAAACACAGGAGAGGTGTAGGGAGTTGTGAAACACAGGAAACTGTGAGACACAGGAAGTTTTATGAGACAGGAAGCTATCAAGACTTTCTGAAAGATTTGTGTATGCTTAAAAAAATTTTTCTTCTTACATAGTTATAGTTGCTTTTATTGGAGTATCCACACCTTTTCCCCCTGTCATCCATGGTCATATCTATCACTCTCCCATCTCTTCTCTGTCCCACCCTTTCTTTTGTGATCTGTGTGTGTATCTTCTCACCTCGATTATGATGTTCAAGATTTCCAAAGACATGTAATTATTCTTCATCTTTTGATTGATTTGATTAGCCCACCAGTTGCTATGAAATTTTCCATGGTGTATGTGTCCTGCATCCAATACATATGTGTTCTAATAAAACTTAGACTCTCTCAATTCTTAATTCCCTGTCATCCTCTAATCTTTGGTTTTTAGCATGTGAGATCTGCCAATTGATTTTCAGACGTAGGATTTGTCAGTTCTGCAAACCAACCCAGGCCTGAGATGCACATCTTGGATTCATCAGTCCCTGCAAGCACATGAGTCAAAAGAAAATGCCAAGAATTTGGGGACTAAGTTACCTCCAGTATCGAATGAGCCATTTACCTGGAATAAAGACCCATATATTTACATATAAGGAAAGACCTCTGCGGGTCTTCTCATGTATGAATTGGTTGCTAATCAAACGATCGGTGGCTTAAACCCACCATCCTGTCTTCAGAAGAAAGAGTTGGCTAACTGGTCCCATAGAGATTTACATCTTGGAAACCATATGGTAAGGTCACTATGAGTTCAAATGTACTTGATGGAAGTGGGTTTATTTCATACACATGAGGAAGAAGTTGTATGTTGTTTGCTGGGTTGCTCACCAAAATGTCAGTAGTACGAATCCCCCACCAGTTCTGTGGGAGAAGACAAAGCTATCTGCTTGAGTACAGATTTACAATTTCAGAAAGCCAAAAAAGGTAGTTTTACTCTGTCCTATAGAGTCACTGTGAGTCCCATCTACCTGATGGCAGTGAGTGTTTGGATATCTATGAGGGGGGCTTCATACATTTGGAAACACTCCATGATCCTTGAATCCCCTCTTTCCTCATCACTTTTCAGCATGCAAGTTGTGTCAACTGTATATATAGGTTTAATAAGCCTTCCTCCAATCTTGTTGCCATGGTCTTCTTCATCTAGGGGTTTCTTTCATTACTTGCTTTGCTTACCATTTGAACAAATATCATGAGGGGATTCCAATCTGAGGTACACTTTTGCTGATTTGAAATCATGTAGCATTCTCTAGTCTTATTAGCACAACTTCCCCTTGATCCACATACTTCTTTCAAGAAGTAGAAAGTTAGAAAGCCCTGTTTTCCTTCTGCTTAACAGTGTGTGGTTTTGAACTGCTCTTTTTACAGTGAGAAGCTCAAATCATAACCACCAAGCCACCATGAATGCTACACACAGCGATAAAGACAAGATTGGAGTATAGCGCTAAGACAACTCAAAAAAGTGACTTAGGGCTTAAAGTTGAATAAAGGGAACACAAACCTTTAGATTCTAAAGTCTGTGTGCTGGAGGTCAATAAATTGAATTTTTTGGTCCTTGAGCTTACAGATGTCAATGCAGCCCTGGTGAGCCCTTCATATCCTCCCCCTAGAACCTCTGTGAAACTTCTGATCCACAGGAGTGGCACATAATAAATCAGTGTTGTTTTCAGTCACCATGTTTATTAGCAACTCAGCTGTGTTCACATAGGACCTGTATACAGTTGAAGAAATGGTCCTTCAAATAGAACTGGAAGGCAGTGCATATTTGAAATTTGTAAGCATTTTGTGGCATGGTTGTATCTTTCCCTCAAAAGGATTCAATCTGTATGCTGAATAGTATCAAGAATATTTCAGCTTTAGAATTGGAGAAAAGTCCATCAACAACGTCTGATCGGTAAATCACATGACCATGCTTGGTGAAACCAAAGAGGACAGAAACTGTTACTGGTGCAGCTCAAAGACTAGAGTCTTCAGGATGGATTACACCTCAGCATAAGGAAAACAAACTCTTCACACCTGGACCAGTAAACAACACCAGGGTAAGTATAGGATGCCATAGTAAGTAAGTAAGTAAACAATGCCATAGTAGGAATTCATTTTACTTGGATCAACACTGAAGGAAGCAGCTGTGAAGAAATCATAGGATATATTGCTTTGAATGAGTCTGCTGCAAAATCTCTCATTAAAAGTATTTAAAAAAACCTATACTTCCCTAGCAGGGGAGATACCATGATCATGAAGGTAGTTTTCCTAGGGCAAGGTTTATCTATTGCATGCTGGGTGTACTGACCCCTGTGATTTCTCCAAATGTGGGAAACTCGACTGCAGAAAAAAAAAAGAAAGAAAGAAAAGAAAAAGAAAAAAGTCTCAAAAACCAAAGATGCCACATTAAGGACTAACTCAATGCTTCCTGACTTGGGTGATGGTATTTTGTCTTGCTTCTAAGCATATGAAAGCTAGACAATGAATAAGAAAGACCATTAAAGAAGAACTGATGTGTTTGAATGGTGACAGTGGTGAAACATCTTGAGCATACTATGGAATGCCAGTAGGAGGAAGAAGCGGATCTTGCAACAAATACAGAGAGAATGTTCCTTACAAGAGAGGATGGCAAGTCTTTGTATCCTACGCTTTACATATGTTTTCAAGCAAGATGCTTTATTGGAGAAGGACATGACACCTGGTAAAACAGATCTACAAAAGAGAGGGAGGACTTGAGTGAAATGAATTGGCAAAGTGACTGCAACAACAGTCACACAGGATAGAAAAGCTTACCAGGCTGGCGCAGGATCAGGCAGTGCTTCATTCTGTTACACACGCACGAGGCTACTCAGTGGTACCTGACAACAATAAGGAAAGTTGACAGTAAGTTTTCATAGTAATGGTACATGAAATACAATATGTAATTAGTTTCCTTTTCACACAAATGCTACTTGGTTTCTTTCCATTTAAAATTCAGATCGGAAATTGCACATTAAAGATTTCAAGAACCAGTCACCATCAGCCAATTGCTTTCTAGCAGAGTGTCTGACGCGTGATGCCTTTCTGGTTTTCACTCATTAAGGAATACATCACCTCTCTAAAGATGCAAAGCAGAATCTTAGATCATGATCTCAAAGCATAACATGTTTTCTAAATAGTTGGGATTAAAGACATACATGTGGGTAGGTCACACTGCCATGAATCAATGCCAACTGCTATTGAACCTATCCACTCACAGGGACTCCCAGTGTAGACTTCTCATGAGTTTCCAAGACTGTATCTGTTGACAGGAGTAGGAATCCTGTCTTTCTTCTGGAGAGCAACTGGTCGTTCTGAACACATGAACCTTGAAGATCACAGCCCAATGGGTAACCATTATGCCATCAAATACACCTGATGGTACTGTATATTTATCCTTCATAGGTAGTGTGATATTGCAAAGTTCAGAAATGAGAACAGAGCATCAGGTATTCATCATCTCAGTGTGACTACATATTTCAAAATTCAAAACTGAGCTAGTCAAATAAGTCTGCAGGGAAGTTGACTCCATTTGGTCAGGTATTTGCCAAATGGAGAAGTGTAGCTTAAATAGACCAATTCAATGACCTCTTGCTGCTTTTAGCTGCTATCTGGTCAGCTTCAGCTCACAGCGATCCTATGTATTGCTTTAAGCTACAAGAAATATACCAAATACAAAATATAATTTAAGGAGGACATTTATTAAGTCTTAAACAGCAAACAACAAGACAGAGTTACATCATTGGTGTGCTAGTATGGGTCGACTAGAAACACAAATTAGGGAACATTCATAGGTATATAAGAAAGAGGTTTATATATAGGAACAATTGACTATTGAAAAAACATCCCAGCCCAGTCCAGATCAAATCCATAAGTCTAATATTAAACCATATGTCCAATAGCTGTCTATAAAGCCCTTCACACGCAGGAAGCACATGCCATATTGCTGAATGTAGGAAGATCACTGTGGTTGGGAGTCTTTGGATCAGGTGGTGGCGTAAGCATGTCAGTGCCGTCAGGGGTCTGCACATGGCTTCTCCAATTCCGTGGCACTGAGCTGCATCGGAGCGGCACCAGATTATGAGATACCGTCTCCTTATCTGACCCATCTGTGAGACTCTGAGACAGCTTAAGAGGTGGACTGACTTCATGATGCACACCAGTGGAAATCAAGGGACGATGTGGCAGAAAAGCTGAGGACTGAAGAGGGACTTGGCTGCTGACCAAGGAGAAAGGTTGTTGTAGACTGACAACTGTGGCTTTACAGTTTACCAATCTGGACTTGGATAATTTACTAGCTCCCCCCCAAAATCCTGTTGAATCTCTAATATTTTCTGTCAGTTCCCTGTGGCCATTGAAACAATTTATAGAACCTGGCATAGATGTGTAGTGGTGAGGGAGAATGGTTGGTAAAGAGTAAATAAAGAAATTGGAGTGTGGAGACAGACCTGACCCTTGCATCTTGGGAATAGGGAAGCCAGAGGAAGTCATATACAGCTTTTCAGGCTGCTTAGACAATTGCTATTTCATTCATTTATCTTTATACAACAGCATGCAATTATTCTACTCACCTGCTCTACTTCTGTCCCCAAGACAAAGATTTGACAAGGGATCTTGGGCTTCACACTTCTTAATGAACTAATTTTGCTATGAGGCTTAAGGCAAAAACAGCTTACCTCTGAAATGTGCTCATGAAGATGCAAGTGAAACCTCATCTACTGTAGCTTTAACTTTTGTAAAAAAGAGTCGAAAATAGCTTTTACTGTAACCAGATGGTGACCATTTAGAACTGGACAAAATTTTCCCAGATAGATGCCAGTTCACAGACATGAAAACTGGGTTTCAGGACATTAAATGTTTTCCACATACCTGTCCAAAATATATGAAGATAATTATTTACTATCAAGTCCAGAGCACCCATGGAGTTTGGTTGTCTATGAAAAGAATGTAAGCTAAAGCAAAACAAAAAGAAAGGAGAGAAAGAAGAAAGCGGTGGAGTTGAATATCCGTCGTTCTGGAACAATCCTCTGTTGTGTTTATCTTCTAGTCACTTGTCTTCTGGACACTCAGACTCAAATCCCTAATGCTTCATTCTCATTCTGAAACTATAACTTAGTGAGAGTAGACAGTACAAGGGTCTCATGTTTAGGCGCTTTTAGATCAGCATGGACTTGCTTTGAATTTCCTGGGGTTTGATTTTTCTATAAGCTTAGCTTTCAATCATTACATGAATGTGCATGTTCACATTCTCAAAACCTAAGAATTTCAAGCACTGAAACCTTTACTTTTATTGTCTATAGCATAAAAGTCTCTCTAGATTTATCTACCATCGATCCACCCATCAATCTTCCTCTCTCTATCTATGATTGCCAGAAAGATATTGTTAAGAAGCCATCAATTAGGTTGACTGGAAACTCAATCAGTTTTACATAATTCCTACTGTTCATTGTAATCCAGGAAAGAGGGAATGATGAAGTCTTCAAGATTTAGGAGATATTCTTCCAGGGGAGAATCCCAGGAAAATCTACCTCTTTGAAACATTCTTATGTGCAATTAAAATGGAAGAACTTATTAATTTTTAAAAGGAACTAATGAATCAAGTCTTTGGAGTGCCTACTTTCAGTCAGCCACAGAACCAAAGCAAAGGAGTGGAGGATGAATGAAAAGGACTATATCAGTAGAAAAAAAAAAAGGACTATATCATCTTGGCAGGCATTTGGGAAGTCTTTTCTCAATTCTCCCAAGGGTGAAGAGGGTTAAAGCCATTTACATTCACAAACTTGTTCTTCAAGGAGTCTCTGATTTTGTTGATATGAAACTTTTGTTGCTAGGAAACAGCCCAGTTTCCTAGTTACGGTTCTTCTATATGCTACAGAGCTTCAGAACCCACCACATGAATATGCACAACAGCATTGCAAAGCACAATGAGAGTGTTAGAAGCAGAAACACCGGTAAGCATTATTAATTGATTACCCACTGTGCTTGGCCAAGTGCTTTGTCACCCCTCGCTTTTATTTTTAAATTGTCTTTAAATGATGAGGTGTATTGTGGGTTTATGTATAATGAAACCGTGACTAAAAAGGCCTGCCATGTCTTCCAGGAACTTGGCTTTCAAGTAGAAATGGAGGTAATTCATAGACTACAGAGAGGACAGCTGCTTACACGACTCAGTCCCCCCTCCCCCTTCTCTGTGAGCAGCATTCTGCATCGCACTGAGGAATTACATTGCACAAAGTCAAAGGACACTAATCTGTATCCCTGAAATGAGGGAAGCACATTTTGTCACATGTATTCCATGAGAGAGAGAGAGAACAATGAGGGATAACCAAATGAATTTCAAAAGCAGTCCACAAAAACATTGTTCTAAGTTCTACTTTTATACATGAACATTGGAGCCTTAAGTGCTTATAAGCAGTCACCCCCTATGGACAATTACTGATCTTTTCCTATCCAGAGAAAAGTAGAAAGAAGAATATTGAAGATAGATGAAAAACAATTATTCCATTTAATTGACAATGTGACCATCAACCTCCAAAATCCTGAGCTCAGAAGAATGGGGTGGTCCCTGACTACCATTTACAACTGTTATAAAAAGATAATATTAAGAAATTTCTAGATAGACTGAGAGAAGAATGTGGAAGAAAGTTAATAATAATAATAATAATAATAATAGACCAGGCACTAGCACAACATAGATGTCTGGACCAACAGACAAGTCTGTGAAAGAAAAGTAACAATAGGGAGGTATGTACATCTTACAAAAACCAAACACAACCTTCAGAAGGTTTAGAAAATAAGAACTAAAAACAGGGAAAACAGGGAAGAAGTAGCACCAGGGTTGTTGTGTTGCAGTATTACAATCAATGACATGAAGCAAAATGTGTATCAATTGCTGAAGGAAAAATGGATCTACTCTCCAAACTTGGGCCCAATTCATAATAAATATATTGTAATGAAAAAAGGGGAAGAGAAACTCCAAATAACCAAGGTGTCAAACCCATCTTTAATCTTATTTTTCTATTATTATAAAATAAATAGTTCCTTAACTATTCTCTAGAAAGAGGTATGTTTCCTAAGAGTCAAATGTATATTTTGATACTGGGTATATCGTAATTTCTTTTAGGATTGAAATAAAGAGGAGACATCGGAGATCCAGATTATAAAATACTCTCTGGTTTTGTGTTCAACACAGTTACTCACACAGGAAGACATAAGATATCAACGTATCTATGCAAAGAGCTCAGGATTATGAGCTCTCCTGGATTATAAATGTGAAGTTCACTTATATTTTTCTGAGTACACACAGGTAACAAATGGGCAAAATTATGCATAAGAAGTATTTTGAATATAAATGTTTTCTTGATCAGAAATTCAGTAAGTACTACCATCATTTTAAGGATAAGATTTCCCAATGACCTATGATGAGCTGAACAAATATCTGTCCTATTTTTAATAAGAATGTACTGCCCCAAGACACTAGTAGATCTTTTTATATATTTATACAGGTAGAAGGATATATAAGATAGGAACTAAACAGTTAACTAATCTATAAAGCAATACAAATGACTTGGTGCAACTCACTTGTGTGAGACAGCTAGTAGACTGGCAGTCTTTGGAGTCTTGGGGGCTGCTGAGTTCCTCTGTAGAGCAATTCAGGCTATCCGACCACAAGCAGCAAACAGCAACACAGGTCACCAACAGTCAGCCAGATGAGAGAATTTGACAGTCCCCAGCTCAAGAGATGTATATTCCAGGAGCATGGCGAAGTAGGCCTTGAAAGACCAACTCACAGCAACATAGTCCACCGATTAGATGTCTCATGGATAGTGTCGCTTGGAGATCGAGGCTCAGGATGAACAAGCCAGCCAGCTGGTCCGAAGATCCAGGAGCAAGAAGAGGGCAAGGGTGGGGCTCGCCAAGTCATTTCTATCTCCACCCTTCAATTGAGATCATGTGTTCATTGGCCATGTTGTCATGACAGACCCACCTATCATCTTTGGCCATGTGGGCACAACAAGCTCACCTCTCACAGGTACTGAGGTTTGGCTCAGCTGGAGATAAGTGAAGGTGCCAGATTCAAGTAGAGAAACAAGTACTAGGCACCTAGAGAAACAAGGCAACATCTACCTGCTCTTGAAAAATTCATTCAGACACTGAAAGCCGTTGGTTGAAGAAGAAAAGAGAGGAAAGAAAAGAGATTTTAAGGGATTCTTTTATTGTAGTTGAAGTTCTTCTCTCCCATGTCTGATGCAAATCAAACCAAAGACCTATTCTGTTCTGAATTTTCCCCACAAACATTCATCTTATCCTTTCTTTACACTCCCACTCAGCTGCACCATTGCCTCTGCCAGTCTGAATGACTTCTTATGGAAGATGATTTGGAGTTTGAAAAGATGGAAGAGGACCTGTATGGTTTCCTGGACCACTTCATTTGGGTTCATGTGTTTATGAGATGCCCTACCTTCAATGATATATGTTGACTTAGCTTTCATTTCATGTCACAAGATTCCTGAGTAAAATGTAAAACTCAATGAAAGCATCAGAACATTATAATATTCTCCATCATCAATCAATATTAACCATAGATAGAACAGTCAACTTTTATCTTGAGATGCTTCTGTAATGGCATAGAGATGGTGGCATCGTTGGAAGACTTCCATAAAAAGTTAAAAAGATAATATGTTGTTGATAGGTTAAGAAAACAAACCCAGTGTTTTTATAAATAAAAAAAGAAAAGAAAACAATCCCATGCACAAGTTGTTTCCATCTGTATCTCCAAGGAAAATGAGAAAAAGAATCATTAGATAATTGTCACCCTTGAGAAGTCCCTTCTTTCAAGAGTTCTTTGGCAGTTCTGCTAAGCATGTCAACAATGCTATTATGCTTTGATAGATTGTTCATCTGCTTCTCATTTCATGGAGGTCAGAGAATTTTAGAATTAATAAATTAATTATAATTTAGTTCAGATCTGGATTCCAAAACTAATTTTGGCAACATAAAATATCAGCCCTAAGCTTCCTGAACATCCCTTTCCCCAATATTTAATAACAATGAAATATGCCCTTCATTTTCATTGTGGTAAATAAATAAGAGAGTCCACACAAAACCCTACACAAAGTAAAGCAACCCCAGATTCTCACAACTGGATGAGTAGTAGTTAACATCACAATAGAATGAGAAAAGATTGAAGTTTTTAAGAATTTTATCTTGCTTAGATCCACAGTCAATGCTATTGAAAGTAGCAGTCAAGAGACTAAAGAACTCATGAGATATTCTTCCATTTGTTGAGGTCAATCTTGATTTCTTGCGAAAGTGTTCTGTAGTTTTTCTCAAATAATTCTTTTTTTTTTGGTGAGGTATACATCTAGATATTTCAATTTTTGCTTGGCTATTGTGAAGTGTTCTACCTTTTTGTCCCCATCCTCTGTGGTCTTGTCTCATGTGCATAGCAGTCTGATACACTTCTGTTTGTTAATCTTGTATCTTGGCACTCTGCCATATTCCTCCATCACTTCCAATGCATCCCTTGGGGATCTTTTGGAATTTGCCATATATAAAATCATATCATCTGTGAATAATGACAGTTCCCCTTCTTCCTTCCTTCCTTTGATGTCTTTTCTTTGCCTTATGTTGTTAACTACTACCTACAGTACAATGTTAAAGAAGAGTGGGAAGAAAGGGCATCCTCGTCTGGCCACCTTTATCAGCGGAATTGTTTTTATAATTTCAGCATTGACTGCCATGCTCATTTTTAGTTTTTCATTAATAGCTTGTATATATACAAGCTTATTAGCCTTCCATTCCTTGAGTGGAAGGAATGGTGCTGGAGGTTGAAAGTGTTTTCTGCATCATATTGTCATGGCATTTTTATCATTTTTCCTTGCCAATGTGGTGAATAATACTAATGGTCTTTTGTATGTTGAGCCACCCCTGTATCCCTGGTATGAATCCCACTTTGTTATGGTGAGTTATTTGTTTTATATAATTTTGCATTCTGTTGGTCAGTATTTTGGTAAGGATTTTTGCATTTATGATCCTTCAGGGGATTGGTCAGTAGTTGTCAATTCTTGTTGAATACTTGTCCACTTTAGGTATCAACATTATTATCCTAGCTTCATAGAAAGAGTTCAGTTTTCCATCTCTTTCTATGTCTGGAAGAGTTTGTGTAGGACAGGTGTCAGTTATTCCCTGAATCCTTGGTAGAATTCTCCTGTGAAGCCAGCTGGCTGGGAGTGTTTTTTTATTGGTAGTTCTTTGATAACCTTCTCTATTTCTTCTATTGCTATGGGTCTTTTGAGAATCTTGACATCCATCTAGGATAGTCTAGGGAGGGATTGTTTCCCCAAGTATTTGTCCATATCTTCCAAGTTGTTGAATTCATTGGAGTATAGACCATTACAGTATTATCTTTTTCATTTCATTAGGGCCCATTGTAATGTCTCCAGTTTCATCCCTCATCCTTGCTATTAAAATTTGTTCCTTCCTTTCTTTGGTTAGGTTTGCCAGCAATCTGTTGATTCTGTTAATCCTTTCCAAAGAATCAGATTTTAGCTGCATTTTGTCCATCATTTTCTTATTTTTCCTCTCATGAATCTTAGCCCTGATTTTTATTATTTCAATTATTTTGCTACTAGTAGGATACTCTGTTGACTCTGTTCTAATTGCTATAAGTTTTGTGTCAGCATATTAATCAAGATTCTCTCTTACTTTTTCATGTGTGCATATATTACTGTCAATCTCCATCTGACAGTTGCCTTTCCTCTCTCAAAGGTTTTGGTACATTGTATTCTCATTCTCAGTTTTTAGAAATTTCCTAATGTCATCTCTGATCTGAAATAGTATCCAACTTCTTTTGCAATAGTTATTCATCCTCCAATTGTTTGCCCTTCTTTTCTTGATTGTCCTTTTGTTGATTTCCAGCCTTCTGGCATAGTGGGCAGGGTGTGGCATCTATGTGCTTGAATGATTACAGATTAGTCTTGCATACCAGTAAGTGACCATCTTTGAGTATAAGCCAAGTGGGTTTGAAAATAATATGATTTTTTTTTTTTTGCATTTGGGTGAAGAGGTTTGAAACTGGCTATCAGGACAAGTGGTCTAATTGTAATGTTTAGCTCTGTAGTCTCTTTGTTGATTCTCTTTCCCTGTGATCTCTCTCTCCCAGAGAGTGGTATATTCAACTCATTTATAATAATTGTTGAACCTCTGGTATTTTTTCATCTATTGGATTGTTAGTCTTTCATTCTCAGGCTACTTTTGTTTGTAATCTTGAAATATATCTCCTGTAGGCACCGGATTGATGAGTTTTCTAAACCAGTCTTTTAGCCTCTGCTTTTTAATGCCTGAGTTCAGTTAAGTGATGTTCAGGGTTATTTCATCCATCTGTGTACTCTGAGGACATCTTGTACTTTTTGTATTGGGTGTTTCCCTACCTCCCTGTCTTATCAGTGTGTTGTGCATGTGTGTGTGTGTGTGTGTGTGTGTGTGTGTGTGACTCATTCTTGCCTTCTTTCCACCAAGGATCCAATGCCATCTTCAAGCTGTTGTCTCTTTGTTGCCCTCTGGATGGAATTGTTCTATGTAGAAATCTCTTATTTGTGATTGTTGAGTGTTATTCTTTTGCCCACACTGGGTTGTCAAGGATCTTTGTAGGACTGGGTTTCCTTTAATATGGTCTTTGAGTCTTTTGTCTGACAGGACTCTTATTTCTCCATCTTTCTTGATAGATAATGTGGCTGAGTATTCTTGGGTTTGCTTTATTTTCCTTCACTTTTTAGAATATGTTACTCCAGACTCTCCACTTCTTCATAATTTCCCTTTACAGATCTGAGCATATTCTTATATGGGTGACTTTAAACGTGACTACTTGATTTTCCCTGGTTGCTCTTTTGATTCTCTCATTTTCCTCAAAGTTGGATAGTTTATCTATTATATGCCTTGGTAACTTGTTCTTAGGAATCAGTCTAGCTGGTGTCCTTTCAGCCTCCTGAGGGGTTGGCTGGTTTTCATTCATTAAGCTGGGGAAGTTTTCCTCTAAGAATTTCCTTGCCATGTATGCCATAGACTTCTTCATTATGTGTTATTCTGGTGGTACTATTATTCTAATGTTTTTTCTCTTCATAGCATCAGACATGGACCTCAGGTTTTCTTTAGATAATCTTTCTGATTATCTTATTTGACAGCCTTTGTCATTTGTTGAAATCTTCCTGCTTACCCACTAGATCACTGCCTTCTCTTGTCTGTTAAAAAGACAGTGATTTTGCCTCTGACTTTTGTAACCTCATCCCTTAAGCCTTGTAGTTCCCTTTAATGTGCGGCCTTTATCTCCTCTACCATTTCATCCCTTTTATGTATTGTCTCACTCATGACCTGGATGACTCCAAGCAAAATTCTGCAGATTTCTTTCTGTCTCAGGTCAATGCCTGCTTCTTCTATGCATGTTGCTAGGTTCAGAACTTCTTTTAATAATGTCCCCCCTTTCTCCTGTTTTTTTTTATTACATTTGTTTTATTGGGGCTGGTTCAAGATATTAAAGATTTCAGTTCTTACCAAAGCACTGTATACATTTAATGCTATCCCAATACAAATCCCATCATCTTTCTTTAAAGAGTTAGAAAAACTGATTTACAATTTCATATGGAGAAGAAAGAAGCCAATAATTAACAGAAAATTCCTCAAGAAGGACAAACTGAGAAGGCTTGCTTTACCTGACTTTATCATGTATTATCTAGCCACAATGGTCAAAATAGAGTGTAATTAGTATAATGACAGATACTCAGACCAATGGAAAAGAAAAGAAGATACAGAAATAAAATAATATAGCATATAAACAACTGGTCTTCAATAATGGCCCCCAAATATCAAATGGGTAGCAGATGCTCTCTTCAATAAGTGGTGGTGGTGAAAAACATCGATATCTAACTAGGGAAAAATGAATCAAGATCCTCACCTCACTCCATGCAAAGAATAAACTCAAGGTGGATCACAGATCTAGAGGGAAAGCCTCAAACTATTAGGGTCTTCAATGAGGGAATTGGAATAAGCCTGAGAACTTTTGCTCAGGGAATATGTAGGCTATCAAAAATAGGGAAGGACACAAAGACAGAGGAGGTACAAATTAAAAGTATAATATACTGAAGATAAAGCACCTGTGTATATCAAAATATTTACCAAGAGAGTAATAAGAGAGCTCATAGAGAAAACATCTTTAGCAATGACGTAAGTCAAGGCCTTATTACTAAAAACTACTATACTCTGCTAGCTGCTAGCTTGCAATAAAAAAAAACAAAAAAAACAACTAATTGTCCACTGAGAATGTGGGCTAAGGACCTAAACAGAAATTTCACAAGGGCAGAAATTTGAATGGCCAATAAGCATAATATGCAGTGTTTACAATCATTAGCCATAAGATAAATGAAAATTACAACAACTAGGAGATACCACCTAACAACCTCAATGACAGTTCAATTAAAAAAAAATCTGAAAATAGCAAGTGTTGGGGTCATTGTAGTGAAATAGGAAATTTTGTCCACTGCTGGTGGAGTTGTAGGTATGTACATCCATTATGGAAAGCAATTTTACAAAATCTAAAACAGATGAAATTGAGCTACCATGCGACCTGATAATCCCCCTACTGGGTATATCCCCAGAAGAGGCAAGAAGCAAATAACAGTCAGCTATCTTTGTTCCAATGCTCATTGTGACATAGTTTATGATTGAAAGGAATTAGAAACAAAACAAATTTCCATCAACAGATGCATGGATTAAAAAAACTGGTACATACAATGAAGTACTACCCATCCCTAAAAAGCAGTGGTGAACGCATGAAGCACATCATCTTGTGGGAAGAATTGAAGGAAATTATAGTAAGCAAAGTAAGTGAAGCACAAAAGGACACATATAAAATGAGTCCTCTCAGGTAAGTTTAAAAATGCAGAAAAGTCATATGGGAAAAACTACTATACACATACATTCCTGGGGTGAGGTCCAGGTATTATAACATGGGTCAGACCCAATCCAGGGGTATTGCAGCCAACTAAAAAGGAGGGGAAAATAAATAAAAAAATATAAATACATAGGTTAACAGGAGCACAGGGTACTAACCCTCTCAAAGAGAGGTTATTGTTTATATCTTCACAGCAGAGGGGCCATATGTAAACCCAGTCCTCATTATTATGTCTGCATGTCTATCTAGAGTAGATAGAAGGTATAAACAATCCGGGAAGAAACAATGGGCAGAAAGCTCATTGATTGTGGTTCCAAGTAAGACAAAACCCTTGGCAATGTCAACCTTTTCTACAATGACTATGATGTTACCTTTGGGTCCAGTTGTGAGAATTTTGATCTTCTTTACATTGAGTTATCATCAATACCGAAGGCTACAATTTTTGATCTTCATCAACAAGAACTTTAATTCCTCTTTATTATCAGCAATTTTGTTTCATCTGCATGTGGCAGATTTTTTTTCAAAGACTTTATTGGGGACTCTTACAGCTCATAACATTCCATACATCATCTGTATCAAGCATATTTGTACAGATTTTGCCATCTTCATTTCCAAATATTTTCTACTTGAGTCCTTGGTATAAGCTCCTTTTCCCCCCTCCTTTTTTTTAATAAATCATTTCATTAAGGGCTCATACAACTCCCATTGCCATGATTATATATGTCAATTGTATGCAAACCATATGTGCACATTTGTTGCCAACATCACTCTCAAAACATCCTCCCTACACTTGGACCCCTGGTACCAGCTCCCCATATTTCCCTTCCCTCCCCTCCCCTCCCCATGAACTCTTAATAATTTAAAAATTATTATTACTTTTCCATATCCTACACTGTCTGATGTGTTCCTTCACTCACTTCCCTGTTGTCTGTACCCCAGGGAGGAGGTTATATGGAGACCCCTGAAATTGGTTCACCCTTTCTGTTCCCCCCTTCCCCCACTTTCCCGGTATGACCACTCCCAACACTTGTCCTGAAGGGATCATGTATCCTAAATTCCCCATGTTTCCAACTCTAGTGTACAATTCCTGGTCTAGCTTGATTTGTCAGGTAGAATTGGGGACTATGATAGTGGGTGGGAGTAAGCACTTGAGAACTTGAGGATAGTTGCATATATCATTTGTTACTACACTGTACCTTGATTGGCTCATCACCTCCCTGTAACCACTCTGAAAGGGGATTCCTTTTCACCCATTGATGGGCTTTGGGTCCCCAATCCATACAACCCCTCATTTATAATATAATTTTTAGTTCTTTGATGCATGATACTGGATCCCTTCAACACCTCGTGGTCACCCACGCTGGTGGGCTTTTTCCATGTGGGCTCTGTTGCTTCTGATCTACATGGCCACTTTTTTACATCCAAACCTTTAAAACCCCAGATGCTATATCTTTTGATAGCTGGGAACCGTCATCGTTCTTCGCTACATTTGCTTATGCACGATCATGCAGCGATCATGTCAAGAAGGTGAGCATGCATTGCTTTGTAGTATGTCAAGTGAAATGTAACAGAGAGACTACTGAAATTCAAATGGAGGCTGTGCATGATAGTGGGACAAAAGGAAATTAAAAGGAAATAGAAGAAAGAACTGGGCAGAGGGAGGGGGTTTAATGGGCATTTTTAGAGGTCTAAATATAGACATGTACATAGGTAAGTATATTTATATATGACAATGGGAAAATAGATCAACGTGCATATACTGATTGTATTAGGACAACAGTATTAGGGTGTTGGACCTCCACTCAAGTACTTTCTCAATGCAAGATTATTTTGTTTTATTAAATTGGCATTCTATGATGCTCATCTTCCGAAAATGATCACTGGAGACAGGTGTGTGCATAAGTGTGTGCTGAAGAGAACTGATGGTGTTCTCTCCACTATCAAAAGATGTGGCATCTGGGGTTTTAAAGGCTTGAAAGTAGACAAACAGCCATCTAGCTCAGAAGCCTGACTTCATCCATTCTTACATTTGCTTTAGCTACTCCATAATTAAACCAAGTTTCAGAGGTTCTTCCTTCTTTCCATATTTTTAATGATCATTTGCTTTCTTCATGAATGATATCCTTTGATATCCTGATGTCCTCCCACAGCACATCATGTTTTCTGCCATTAGCGTTCAATGCATCAAATCGAGATGTTCTTTAAATTCAGTTGGGATAGGCTCAAATTTGTATGCTGACTTCTGTGAATTTATTTTTTTTTCAGTTTATTGTGAACTTACATATGAGCAATTGATGGTCTGTTCCACAGTTGGCCACTCATCTGGTTTTAGTTGCTATTATTGTGCTCCTTCATCATGCTGTCTTCCCACAACTGTTGTCAATTCTACAAGACAGATTGACTCCATGGTTACAATGTTCGATAGCAAACTATAAATTCCTCTTCAGACTCATGCAACACATGCAATGATGCCAAATGCAGGAGGATCACAGGCCAGTGGGTAGAAAGTCTTGTGGATCCAGTGGTGTTGGAAGCATCTCAGCACTGGCAGAGTTCTCCATGTGACTCCTCCAGCTCCAGAATTCTGGTTCCATCAGCATAGCTCCAGGGGGCCTATCAGCAGGAATGTCTTGCAGGGAGAAAAACAGAGAGAGTGTGTGTGTTCCACCTCCAGGGCAGAAGTTAAGAATTTTCAGAATCCTCATGAGAAAACCAGGCCCATATAGAGACCTCATTGACCATGAGCTGATTGACAGACCAGACTTCCTTCCTTCATGAGTTGACAGGAGATTGTGTAACTGCCACAGATCTCCCCTTCTCAACTTGACATTTTCACATAATTTTTAGCAATTTATAATTTTTGAACAAACAATAATAAAATCATATCTGTACTTAACAGGATAAAAATAAAATGAATGCAACTCAAAAATGTGCCACACTGTGGCAGTCATGTACTTATGTTAATTTTATGATTGAAATGTAGGGGTGGAGTCTAGCCTGTTAATCTGGAGATAGCCATTGAGTAACCAATGAGGTCTCTATGTGGCCATGGCTTTCTCCTGAGACTTCTGGGAAATCTCGTTATATTTCCCTCATGAAGATGAGAAGCTATCTTCCCCAGTGTTTGGGAGTTAGTTTGAGAGACGATGAATCATGAACAAGACAAGATGGCAAGGTCTGAGAAGCTAGAGGAGCTGGCAGAGAGACCACACGACTTTGCCCTGAGGGAGCCAGACCTCTAAAGCCAGGGTGGCCACATGGAGACCTCTGTCAGTGTTGAGTTGCTTCTGCCACCACTGAATGCTGTTGATGGACCCTGAGCCCTGGAAGCGAGGAGTCATGTGGAGCCCCCTGCCAGCACCAGGATTCTGCATCCACTGATCTGTGACTTCGTGAGTCAGAAAGAGACTTTATAGACTGATTTTGGGCATATGGGTTAATATCAGACTTATGACTTTGAACTGGACTGGGCTGGGAAGTTTTCCCAATGTCTTGTTTCTCTTGTACATAAACCATTCCCTTATATCTACATGTGTGTCTATGAAATTTGTTACTCTAGGCTACCCAGACTAATATACACACTCATTGAAACATACCAGTCTACAAGTGAACAGCACAGACACACAATTTCTATATTTATGTAAATACCTACACCTTAATGCTATCATCCTATAAATATATTGCAGCACCTATGAAAGTTTGTAAGACAATCACTTCTTTTCTTATCCTCCAATTTTGGGGTATCCAATTTCTATATTGTCCACGTATATCGCCCCAGTTCTCTGAAGAGACAATCAGATGTGAAGAATCTTCATTCATGGTGGATCGTTATGCGTCTGTAGCCACAAGCAAAGTCAAATTAGGGCAGGCTGTCCATAACTTCAACAACAATATGCATTAGTTCACAGGCTCAAATAGCTTCTCTTCATCTGGTTGGGTTCTGGTCTATTCATTGTAGGTTACCTCACTTAGCTTCACCAGGGTGCCCATTGGTTGCTTTGCATTTAGACCAAGGTCCCATTAAAAATTCCAAGAACCGTAGCCCTCTTGTGTTAGGTCATGGACTTCAGACTAGTGAATCCTCTCTCATTTTCTCCTGTAGTTCCTGTGGACCAGTTTTGCGGGTGTTAGTGGCCAGACTCAAAACTTCTCTTTATTGCTGCATTTCTCTCACTTCCACTCAACAAGTGGATCGAAGTGGGCACCTAGAAAGCATTTCAGCATAGGCTCCCTTTAACAGTTCAGTCCTAGAGCAGCAAATATCTTCCATGACTCCATTCCCTCCCACCCCACCCCACCCTCCAGCCTCTAAAACAAATCGCTAGTTCAAAATTCAAAGAGATCCTTCTTGCCCCTTCAATATGTCAACAGCCCTCCTGGCAAATCTTTTCACCTTCAAATGTACTGAGCACTGAAGATCCTGGGTGGAGCTTATCCTTTTAGAGTCTGCTTAGCAAGGTGTCTTAACCCATTTAAATTCCCATTTAATGGCTGAAGGTAAATAGTATTACAAACCCTCTATTTTTACTTCCTAATAGTCATTTCTGTCAACCTTTATATTAGTAACAATAGTCTGAGGAAAGCAGTATAAACCTAGCAGAGCTAGATGATAACCTCAATCTTAAAACAATAAAATTAAAAAAAAATAAAATTCTTTTTTCTAAACTATTCCTTTGATATGAAATATAGTCATAGACTGCTGACAGAATCAAACCAGAGCCAGGCTTCTGTGGGTCATTTTGTCCATCAGTTGTTTTCATTAAGCAACATGGTCTCTGAGAAATTCAAAGAGTAACTCCACCCCGATCTTGAAATTCACATTATTGCAATCATTTTCATCATATCAGACAGAATTATCCAATGAAAACAACAAAGAAAAAAAATCAAGACTTTAGTTTCTTATAGTCTTAACAGAAATCAACCCAGTAAACCACATGGCCATATCAGACTTCTGTCTAGCCAAAAAAGAAAAACCATTATGAGGCAGAGATCAAGCAAGCATCCACTCCCCATCTTCATGATTTGTTTTTCTCCCAGCGTACCATAAATTGTGTTGGTGTTGATAGACTAGAGAAACAAATCCAGGAAGACTCACACATGTATAAGAAAGAACTTTACATAAAGAATAATTATATGTTAAGAAAATATCCTAGCCTATGCCAGATCAAGTCCATAAGTCTGATATTCACCCATATGTCTGATACCAATCTATAACTTCCTCTTCAGATTCATGCAACACGTGCAATGATGTCGAGTGCAAAATGATCATAGGCAGTCATGGAAAGTCTTACAGATCCAATGGTGAGGAGAGCATCTCCTCGTGGGCATGGGGCTCCATGTTGCTCCTCCAACGCCAGAGTTCTGGCTTCATCAGCATAGTTCCACGTGACTTTTCAACAGGAATATCTAGAAGACGGAGGAGTGGGTATCTCACCTCCAGGAAGACAGGACTTCTCCGAATACTCATGAGAAGGCCATGCCCATATGAAGGCCTCACTGGCTAAGGCCTGACTGACAGGTTAGACTTCACCCCTTCACAAGTTGACAGGAGATTGTGTAACTGCCACACAGCTTATAAATCATTATTTTCTAAAACTTTGAAATGCACATTTTAAAAACAGGGCTCAGTGCAAATCATTAATGCACTTAACTGTTAACTGAGAGGATAGAGGGTTTTAGTCCACCCAGGGGGAATCTTTGGGGGGGGAAATGAAACAAGAAAACCTCACGATCCATTTCAAAATAACCCAAGGAGCACAGTTCTACTATGAGGTCATCATGTTCTACACAGAAAAGTCATCTTGTGTTGTCGAGAACTCCCTGGAAGCTGTTTTCTCAGACTCAACCTAGTGGATTATGGGCTCAGCACCTGAGACTTGATGTGTGCATTCAATTCCCTGCCTTGTCACTTCATAGCTTACAACCTTGGGGAAATTCCTTTGCTTCTAACCCTCACTCTCCTCACTTCAATAGCTCAGGTAATAATAGTACCTTCTCACTAAGAAGGCTGCGTTAAATGGCCTAATGTTTGGAGAGCACTTAGAACAATGTCTGCCTTTTCGTAATCACTGTCTAAGTGTTTGTTAATAAAATAAATGGCTTCGGGGAAAGATTTTACCATTTTGTTGGCAGATGTGCCTGGAGTACTTAATATTACTTCAGTCATTCTTATGAATCTTAACTAATTCTGGTATCCTCAGGAGTAATCTCAGAGAATAAATAATTTGTCCTTTCTTTGTATCTCAACCAACACTACACTGTGGTCCCCTTAGGGACAAGGGTTGTATCTTACTTCACCCTTTATGGCCTGAGTTTTATATTGGGCCCAGCATGTGGATGGCATTCAATAAACAGCTATCTAATTAATTTCACATTGTTTGGGGGTGACAATCTGCAATGCAGAAAGGAAGGAGAGACTGTCCTTTAAATAGAGTTTGTTTTGGCCCTGTCTGCCTACAGTTCAGAAAAGCGTGGTATCGTCTTGTTCCATTACATCACCCAGCCAATTAATCAACACTTGAACGAATCCCAAGACAGACCCTTCATTTTGTCTACTTATTAACTTTCATTATGGGCCATAGCTAAAGTGTAATTGTTAACAGGATGGATTATGCCGTAAAGTGTTTTTTTTCTATTACACCATTCCTTCACAAATCCCCTTATTAAAGTGTACCCAGGGTGATATATTATGTTAAGAAGGTTTAAAACATAAGGTGACAATGACCTTCCCTTTAATTAACTATGATAGAAACAAAGGTGAGAACAATGATGATGAAGCTTGGCTGAAAACCATAAATCACCCTCCACCCGGGCAGACAGGACACAGCTACAAAAATAACCTTGCGATTCACAGGTTAAATGAGTGTTCCCATGTGCTGCCTGCATGTTATTTATTTACACATAAGTCCATTGTGTGATGGGACACAAGAGGACGCTCACAAACCTCCAATGAAGCCCAGCTGCAGCTTGCTGAGCTCCCATTTCAGAATGTATCTGCGTGTTTCACTTAAAAAAGTAGACCAAACAACTGTGTATTATTCTCCTATTAAAATCAAGAGTGGAAAGCATGATTCCATTTTATTGTGATATAAGTTGCATACAATAAAAATGCCCATGTCTAAGGTGTTATGGAATTGTGTTTTGACAGTTGTACATATTGGAATAAGAACCACTCAAATAAATGTGAGTCCTTTTCTCACGTGGATTCCTTGTTCATTCAATCCACGAGTTTTAAACCAATCTTCAGACTTCCACAAACTTTTACAGACATACATTAGTTCTACCCCTTCTTGAGTCCTACATGAATTAAATCACTATGTATTTTTGTAACTATACGTAAAATTCAACTACCATTCCTTCCTCGTTGATTCCAACTTTTGCATTCTGATCACCAATAATTACCAATACATTTTGGTTGTGGGTTTGATGAATTTCAGATTGAGGATGTTGGCAAGATTCTTTAATTTCTGCATCCCTAGTTTAGTGCTTGATATATAAATTTAGTTGAATTAACTAGATTTCCTTGTACACAGATTGAGTGGTCTTCTATAAAAGACTAATTGTATTTCATGGTAGCACAAGCCTTTTAGATGTTGACTGCAATGCCATGCCTCTTGAATCTTCATCTTGAATTATGGGTGACAAAGAATATTGAAAATACCATGGACTTTCCAAAGACTAAACAAATCCATCTTAGAAGAAGTATATCCAGAATGTTCCTTAGAGACAAGGATGGCAAGACTCCATCTCATGTACTTCGGGAAAGTTTTCAGGAGAGAACAACCCCTGGAAAAGAACATCTGACAGACACTACAGAGGATCAGTGATAAAGAGGAACGTTCCTAGACAGGATGGATGGGCGCAGTGACTGCAACCGTGGGCTCAAGCTTAGGAAAAATTCGAGGATGACACAGGACAGGACAGTGCTTCATTTCATTTTACATAGGGGTTGCTATGGGTTGGAACTGAGCTAAAGGTACTTATCAAGAAGAACGTATATAAATTACTTCGTGGGTTAATTTTTGTTGTTATTATTCTTCGATAGGCATGGACCCTTGGTGACCTTTTATCAGCAGACTAGAATCTTGCAGCTCCCGCATTATTGTCACAGGCTTTGGTATGTTTGGTCCCCTGGTTACTCCTACCATGTCCTCCTTTGCATGGAGGATTTCACTCTTCTTCACTAATCCCCTCCTCCCCCCTTTTCTATTGATTAACTTGCCATGATAACACATCCCAAGTAAGTGAGGCAATGCCTCACCATCCTCATTTCTAAGGAGCACCTGTGTTGACATTCCAATATTCACTGCCTCCTTCCCTGCTGACCCTCTACCCAGACTCACAGTGGTGATAAACCATAATACTTGATCTTCAGAATAAAATTTGGGCCTTGGACTCTACCCAGTCTCACAGTGGTATTAAACCATAACACTTGGTCTTCATAATATAATTCTGACCTTGGATAGTGATCAACCAGATCATTTGAAACCCACATGAGATATTAGTGCAACTGGTTGTCCACAGGAGGTATTAGTGGAAATGGTTATCATAGTAACTTGAATGATCTTATTCTTGATGTCTCCTAACATACCCTTTATGTCTACCCCAAAGGACTCCCTAGTCATTCCCCCAAAGCCCTACTATATTTTTCTCTGTGTGGATGCGGCAAAGGTTTTCTTTCAACCAGGCATGTCACTTGGCAGAACTCAGTAGACATAGGCTTAGATTCTGGAAAATGACAAATAAGTTCAAATCCCTACTATCAGTAATCTCATATCCATGGATTTATTTCATGAACTTGTTGGAAGAACAGTCAAATTAGCTGATTGAATTCTTTGTCATTCTAACAGATTTAGAAAAAGACAGTGCCATGAATTTACTCCCAGTTTTCCCAAGGACTCTGCTTCATGAAGGTAACGAAGCCAGACATAAGACATAAGGCAACCTATCTGTCTTAGAACAACTATGGCCAGGATGCTTTATAGAGAAAAGGATGTATAGACTTCATCTTACAGACTTCACACATGCTGTCAGGAGACGCCTGTCCTTGCAGAAGGAGATCCTGCTGGGTAAAGTGGAGGTGCACGTCAAAGAGGAAGGCCCTTGAGAAGAAGGATTGACAAAGTGGCTGCAGCAATGGGCTGACATACAGGAACCATCGTAAGGATGGCTCAAGGACTGAGCGGTGTTTGATCGTTTGTAACTATGTTTGCTAGAGGTTGGAACCAACCCCACGGTACCTAGCAACCAACAAGAGACTTGCCCGAATACTATGTGCAGTCAGCAGGACAACAGGATTCCAGAGTAAGCCTCTAAGACCAATGAGTCTCTTTTGGTAGAAACACAGCTAGAATGCTTCTCAAGAGGGAGGTTGGCTGTGGACATGTCTAGAGGTACCAGCTCCTGGAAATGTACATCGTGCTGGGTAGACTACAAGGGCAGAGAAAGTGAAGAAGACCTTAGAAGAGATGTATTAATAAAGGAGCTGCAACAACAGACTCAAGCATCATAGCCATAGAGAGCATGGTGCGGGGTGGGGCAGTGTTTTGCTCTGTTGCACATTGTGTCACTTTGGGTTGGACGTGTCTGACAGCACCTTGTGTGGGAACAGATGTTTCAGAGAGGGAGTTCAGTGCAAGTGCTGATTGTTTCTTGGAAGACAGCATGAACTGGTCTGTACAGGGAGGGGTAGGGGCAGGATGATAACCCCCCTCTAATATTTCAGTTTCCATAGGTTATCTTCTTCTATAGTATATTGAGACTATCTGAGCCTTTATTTCTCATAAACATAGCTCACATGGTGGTACACACGTTAGCCAGTTGGCCAAGTAAACCCTTAGATCCTTTCCTTACCTCAAGAGATGAAGTGTTGAATATAAACTATCTGTGCCAAGTACCACTATTAATACATCGGTTTTGATTAAACTTCACATTCCTTACACAACTTTCCCATACCCCTAATTTCTCAATTTAATGTGTGCAGAGTTTCCAGAGCTTTGATTTGATGGAATCAGAAAGCATTGGGACTTCTCTGGGCTCAGAACATAGGCTTTGAACAGAATGAGAAGAGGTCCGGCTGGGTAAATAGTAGAGCAGACCAGCTGCCCAAGTTCCCTATTTCCAACAGCAGCACACACCCTTTAATGAAGATGGGCATTGTAGTGGAGGCTAGAGGTTCCAATTTGATGTGGAAAGAACATACTGAACATATTTTAATTTCTGTCTGGTGCATTCACTTTTCAATCACGTTAATGTAATACCAGAGGTAGTAAGGGAGAAAAATCTCTCAATAAACATTGAAATTTACCTTCGTCAAAATAAAGAAGTCAGCTGATCGGATGGTTTTAACATCTGTCTGCAGAAAAGGACCAGGAAGGCAAGTTCTATAAGCTGAAACCTTCTGTATTCATCAAACCCCTTCAGCTGTACTATAGATAGCCCATAGCTTATATAACCCTATCTGCCTCTCCTTGATTATCAACTACTCCCTTGGGACTGTATAGCCAGAGAGTTCTTCTCTTATGGTTCTGAACATCACCATGACTATGTGTATTTGTCTTTTGTTTGGTTTCTCCTAAAGGATTTGTTTTATTTTTGCCTTCATTGTTCTTGAGATTTTATATAGTAAAACATAGACCACAGGCCCATATGTAGTATTGCAAGAGACTGTATCGGGGAGAAATTGAGACTTGGCATCTGTAGGTAAATCAGGATTCAAAATCATGTGTCCCGAGGGTTTACGGTCACCCATTGGAAATGCTGGGACCAACTTTTGAATACATTCCCAGAGAACAATCTCTACTAGAGTTGAGAGGAGGGTTTTGGAGGGGGGAGACCCTGGGATGTTCACCAAGCCACAGCAATGGAGCTCTGAGACAAGAAGTCCAGGGATCAGATCCATCCAGCGTTACCTTGGGCAACTGCTGTCTTCATTCTCTTCATGGTAAAGGTTAGGGGTGGTGGTGTCTGTACTTCCAGGGACACGGAAACTGTGACCATAGTAGACTTAAAAGATTTACCTCTTGCTTTCTTTTACTTCATTGCATTGATCTTAGTTTTTGCTTTCCTTCCTATCCAAGGAGTTCCAGGGTGGTTCAAGAGATTCCTTGGCGTCTCAGTTGTCCTGTGTGTCCTTGTGTCTGTCAGGCTCCTTGATGACCACCACCTTACAACATCTACGGAAGGTTCTGTCTTGTACTAGAGACACGTGAGGACTTAAAATGGGCTCCAAGGTAGTGGGTGTTTTGGGGGGTCCAAAGAGGCATTGTGCAGGCACAGTAAATTAAGGGTTGGACTGCTGATCACAAAGTTGGCTGTTATGTTGAGGCCTCTATGCCACCTTGTGGGAGAATAGAGGCATCGTCTGCTTCCCTATAGGTTTATGGCTCAGAAACCCACTGGGGTGGTTCTGCCCTTTCCTATAGGCTCTCTGTGAGTCAGAATCAACTCTGATACCTGGGTTCCGTCTTTGCCTTGGTTCATCAGTTAAGGCTTAAGCTTCTAGCCAAATCATTAGCAAGACTTAAATCCACCAGGAAAGAAGACCAGAAAATTTAGTTCCCAAAGGTGACAGCCCTGAAAACCCCATGCGGCTCCATTCTAGTCTGCACATACGGAATTGGGGTTGATCAAAGGCACCCAATTGAGTTTTTGCTATTTATTTTATGTTTCCCTTCCAGGAGGCTGGCAACAATGAACTGTGTAACTCTCACAAAGCTTGTCTTTCTAGGAGGGCCAATCCTTAGGAGACATGTTCTTCCAAAAGAGGTTCTGCCACCTACTCCCGTGATGTGAATGGCTTAGAACTGGCCAGAGGCCATGCTGCCATGTTCCAGCTGGTCACCGGTATGTATCTTTCCTAAAGGGATAGATGTCAGAGAGTAAGTGACTGTTTCAGCTCTGGGTTCACGGAGATTCCTTGTGCATGGTGAGTTTCTGCAAGTTATAAAAGGTAGGGATGATGATCCTCACCATTCAGTGCTTCCATTTGCCTGGGTTTGGACACGAGCTTATTATGTGGAATGCAAGCCCAAAGGTTCCAGCCAGAAAGACTATTGTCTTCAGGAACACAAACAATGCACGGTACCCTGCGGACAGAGCTGGCAGCAATTTATGCTGAGTGAAGATTAAACAATGCTGATTCCATTCTACTCCCTATCAATATACCTTATGAAGAAGGGGTACTAATACATTTGTATCTTGTTACAAGGCTGTTTCCTTTTGAGCACTCCAAGTAGCTGAAATAATTTAACTTTGTTTTACTTCAGTAAATGATTATATCACATTGAATGCATGTATGTGCATGAACACATGTGTATGCCCAGTGAAGTGAAAATGAACTTATTTTATCTCAAAGCAAGACCAGGGCACCTTTTATCTATTACTCAATACTCCATGGATATACATATTAAAATGATCTTTAATATATGTATTTGTGTGTTTGCATTCATATTTGAAGAAGTAGGAAGTTTGTGCAAGAGCATGAAGATGCAATTCTGAGACTCACTCTGGTAGAATCCACACTTTTATTATTTTACCTGTTGATCTAACTCTGGGCAGCTGCTCTCTATATCAGTCTTGGATAGACAGGACCAGACTCTCATCCTCACTGCTCACTAGACATGTGGCTGGCAACACATAGTAGGTATGTCTGTGGTCAGTCGTGGGAAATGGAATAACAGATGGGAGAAGGGAAGCATTCTACCCTTTCTCTAGGAGAACAGAGTGGCTCAAAGTGGACACTATACAACATTGAGAGGAATTCATGACATGACATGTTATGGAGTAAATATATAAAATGCTAAGACCAGTTTTAACTAGCAAATAAATACATATCTGTGCAAGGATGCTTCAGAAAGTCCACGGACAAGTAGTATTAAAAGTTAATGGAGTTTTTCCACAAAATGCTTACGTCCCCTGATGCACATACATAAAGGGACTCAGCTGGGGGATTTCTCAGACCACCACACCACGTGGGCTGCTCAGCATTCTGTGGGAGACCAGAAGTTAAAGGGGAGAGAATTCCTGCTGGTGCTTTCAGGTAAGAATTGGACTACAAACCTATAAAAAGAAAATACTTTGTAAAAGATGATGAAAACATAGGTACAGATGTGTTTGACACATGGATATATGTATGGATTATGATAAAAGTTGTAAAAAGCTTCCCATTTTAAAAAAAAGAGAGGGAGAAATTCTTTATCTATAGATAAGGAATGTTGCAAAGGTTTTTGTTCTTGTTTGGTTTTTAAAGAGGAACCTTGTGGAACATAGGAAGACATGTTACTTTGAGGGATATTCAGCCAATATGATAAAATAAAATGTGTACACATGATTGACTGGAAAGATCAATTGCTCTGTAAACTTCTACCCATCACACAACGAAAAGTTTAGAAATAAAAAAAAAGTTCCATAGTTCAAACCCACCTGTCACTTTGCACAAAACAGATGAGGCTGGTTGATCCAGAAGAATTGACCAAATCTCTCATGACAGGGTTGCTAGGGGAAACAGTAAGCTTTGGCTTTGGGGGTTTCTTTTCTCTTGTTATTGAGAGGTACTTGACATAGCTACAATTGAATGGTTCCAGTGTATTAGGGACTTGTGTGGCCATCACCACCACAATCCATTTCAGAACTTTCTCTTCTTGGACTCACTGTTCTTAGCCTCCATTTGGTCCTGTCCTTCCTGGCCATGCTGCTAGGGATTCCCCAGTTCAGACATGGTCCCTATACATCTACCTACCCTGGACTCCAGGCACAGAAAAATCCCATGAAATACAAACAGGAAGCAAACAAACACGAGGAAATCAGCAATGACTGAACAACCTGCAGATGACACCTGATAAAACATG
Source organism: Nesogale talazaci (assembly GCA_004026705.1). NCBI lineage: Eukaryota > Metazoa > Chordata > Mammalia > Afrosoricida > Tenrecidae > Nesogale > Nesogale talazaci. The sequence continues at coordinate 222,007 of PVJH01000722.1, read as the reverse complement.
GACATAGCTCAATGAAAAAGTCTGTACCAAAGGTTCAAAACAGAAACGACTTTTAAAAGGGTTCAAGAGGGAAGCAAATGTTAATATATTTTATTTCAACCACTCTATACATGCGATCATCCATTTTTCAACACTCTGTCTGATTGGCTTGTGGTAATTCTTACTAGCAGATCCAGAGACCTGGAGAAGGCCCCTCATGATCAGAATCAGAAACAACATGGCATCTAGGACTGCCGCTGCCTCTTCCCCAGGGCAGTCCTGACACCTACTGGCTCCCTGCCTTCCACTCTGAAAGAAACCAGAGTGAAAGTACCAAGGCAACACACAAGGAAAAGTCAAATGGACTGCACAGAAATTTTATTTTTTGACTGTGTTAATTGCTACTGTAATCCACTGCATCTTTGCCTCCCCACTTTGGCTAATAAGGCATGACAAATTGGAGCCTCTTGGAATACTCCTTGCACTAATAGCGTCATAAAACCTCCCTTTAATGGTCACCTGAGGCCGAAGTTACCAAGTAACTAATGAAGAGAAACTTGTGGCAGACTTTCCTCCATGGTATGGATGAGGAAGTTTTTACTGATTTCAGCCCAGAGTCTAATTATTGAGCTACCTGAGAAGTGCTTCTAGGACCAGGTAATGTGTAGTGGCCTATCCGTAGCTGAGAGCATGCACTCGGTTCTCTGCTGTGTTGAGATGATTGATGATCCCCCCTCCCCCTGGGGGTTGGGGTGGGCAGTAGAAGGAGTCCTAGGACCACTCCAGAGAAGAGTCCTAGAAAATAGGGCCTCTATGCAAGTCATACCAAAGGCCCATATTCAGATCAAGTTTTTCCATTCAAAATTTTGTATCTGATGCTTGTATTCCCTCTGCCCCCATAGACTCTCTCGAGCTACTTTGATATGTTTCCGCGTATCATTGCACCATATATAGAAATCAAGTAACTCTGCAGGTAACATAAGAGAGAACATGAAAAATTCAGCAGAAATAGATTTTAAAAGGAATATGTTGATACTGGGAGGGTTAAGGGGGAACCAATTTCAGGGATCTACATATAACCCCCTGTCTGGGTTATGGGCAACAGGGAAGTGAGTGAAGGGACACCTTAGACAGTATATGATATAAAAAAGTAATAACAATTTGTAAATTATTAAGAGTTCATGGGGGAGGGGTTGGGGAAGGGAAGAGAAATATGGGGAGCTGGTACTGGGGCCCTAAGTAGAGGGAGGATGTTTTGAGAGTGATGATGGCAATGAGTGTGCAAATGTGGCCTGCATACAATTAATGTATGTATGAGTCGTGATGGGAGTTGTATGAGCCCCCATTAAAATGATTTATTTTAAAAAATGGGTGGGGGAAGAGAAACTTACACCAAGGGTCCAAGTGGAAATATTTGGAAATGAATATGGCAACATGTGCACAAATATGCTTGATACAAATGATGTATTGAATGTTAAAAGATCTGTAAGAGCCCCCAATAAAATCACTGGGAAAAAAAAGGAACGTGTTCTAATCACCACTAACAGAAGAGTATTCTTGGGTTTCTGAAGTGCATTGGCTGAAGTGACATGCCAGGATCATTCAAATAAAAATTTTGGTGTCTTCTGATAGGAAACTATCATAGCTTCTTTTAGGCTCAACACCTCTTGAGAAAGTACATGAGCCTGGGATGTCTGCCTTTGTGCTCCTTTTCTGAAGACAGCACACTGTTGACTCATTAAACTTTAGTGGAAACTTTATGCAAATGATCGACCATTAGCAGTAAATGACCCATCGCCCAAAGAAGTGCAGGAACTCGACATCAGGAAAGAAAATGACAACAGCAACAACAGCAACAACAAAAACAAACTATAAATGGAGATGGAGGATTTTAAGACATGTTTTTCAAAGTCACGATCTGATCCAACCAGTTACCTTCTTTTCTCATCATGCAACTTCATCACAACTGTCTCTTCTCAACTCAGAATCCAAGATACAGCCTTAGGCAAAATGAGGTGGCAGGCTGTGCTTTTCAGGAAAAAAAAAGATGTGCTCCTGTGGGGTAATACAAAAAGGTTGTCTGGAAGTTATGATGACCTTCACACTGGCAAAGAGAGAGCTATCCTGATGACACTGAACTCTCTTGTGGAGACTCTCACCTCTGTCTGTTGCCCACAGAGGAGCTCTTTCCTGCATGGTTTTCTGCACACCCCTGTGGGATGCTTTGAGTCCTGCCCGAGGAGCATTCACTGTTAGGTGACTAAGCTTCCATGATATAGGCCATGGCACTTTTTAAATTCACTACCAGGGAGTAACTTAAGGAGGGGTCTTCTACAAAATCAAAATAAGAAACACGAATGGTCAAGAGGACCTCTGAGTACTTGAAAGTGGAAAGCAATCACTTTGAGACAGAAGCAAGGCAGCTCATGTGCAGATTCACAGATTCTCACAGTTTCATTTATTTATTATTTATTTGCATACTGTTTGAAAAATTGCTGAACAAGTCTTTCCTCGGGGGAGCCGGTATCTTCCCGACCCTGACCCTTCTGCAATGGATCTGTAGAACAAGATAAACTTAAGTGTGTTGGCCGGGGGAGGGAGGGGGGCACTTGCCTGTACTTCCAAAAAGCAAATGATTCTCGAACACCCTACGTCCAGATTGCAGTCAAGTGGCACTGAGCCATCACTTGAAGGTCCAGGGAGTGTAATGACAGAAAGGATACCTTGCTTCCTACTCTTTCTAACTTTCAGAACATGGGACAGTGATAAGGAAACAGTAGACTGTCTTCATGTACGCAGGTCATTTCACTGGAAACCCAGTTATTTCTACCCCCTACAAATCCACTCACAAGGATGCTTTTCATTTCTTGAGAAGCAGGAATTATCCTACTGTCCACACAGTGCAGTGTGTAGCTCTCCCGGTCTTTCTGGGGTTAAATCAGCTCCGTCTGAATCCTCTTGGGGCTACAGGCACAAATTTCACCCATCAAAGGCAGGGGCGTCCATTGCAGGCATGCCTAATGATAAATATTATTCCTTCATATTAGTCTAATCCATTTTAGTCAGCATTCCGATCAGAAATGCATACAAGCCTGGGTTCTAGTCCTTAGAGACGATGCTAATGGCACGTGTTAGCGATTGAAATAAAAATAATCAGACATAATGACAGTATAATAAACATGCTGAATCATAGTCTCACATTAGTGGTTATTAAAAGACTTTCGGGCTACGAGGAAGCGATGGATGGCCTGGTGAGCTTTGTGTGTTTTCCCCGGCATGATGAAGCACCGCGAATGGCTAGCTTCCGTATGTAGTCCACACAGGGCTGGCGATGGGGTGATCGTGCTGAGCAGCCAGCCTCTCCCTGTTCCTGAAATCCCACCCAGGCGGGACAGGCACAAAGGGAGAGCTGCTCTTTTGCTTCCAGCACAGCCGCGGTTGCTGCAGCACCGGCAGCAGCAGCAGCCGCTTCCCCTGCTAAGTTTAGGGAGGAGGGCCAGCACACCAGGAGCACTAGGGATGAGAGTTGACTTAATCATCTCCTTCCTTTCTAATTGCCGCCTACAATTTCCCAGGGAGTATTCCAATGGCTTATGTTTTTCCATGGTTACATACAATCACCAGTTCCATTTGTCAGTGTATCCACTGCTCATGGATAAACGACGCCGCAGAGACAGGGAGATTAGGTCGCTATCTTTATTCATTTGACACACCGCAAAGTTTGTACCGCTCATCCAGCAAAGTGGCGAGACCCCACAGCGACTCTAAGGCGGCCTGGACAGGCTGCGCAGAGTGCACTTGGATAGAGGGAGGCTGTGGGACCTATAGTCTTAGTAGCACGAATTAAATGCACCAAATTCTCCTTATTTTCAATGGATGATGGGGAAGGGGGGAGTGGACTTATAGGAAAGAATGGCCATTGTTCTTGCTGTTGGCAGGATGGAAGAGAATGATGGAAACTGTGTGTGAACATCTGAAACTTGATTGTGGATATATGTGTACCCGGTCCTACGCCGGAGACTTAGAAATGCATGTGTAATGCATATTTCATTTCTCTCTTGTTGGCAGTAATGGAGAGAGTTTTTATATTGCCGTTGCTTCTTATTCTGATTTATTCATTTGAAAATGAAAATGTGATAAAAGGCTAATCAGAAAGGTATTGCTTTGTAAACAGCGAGATAATGAATTCCTATTATAAAGGTGCATAATTGAAAGCTTGTGCACCCGCCTGCTCTCTCTGACGCCTTCCGCCAATGCAGCAGGACGCTCTATAATTTCTGCCGGAGTGTGTGTGTGTGTGTGTGTGTGTGTGTGTGCGCATGCGCGCACGCCATCAACTCAATTCTGCCTACTTTTAAAGTCATTTCTTGGCTCTTTCCCGCAGCTGGTGAAAATTCTGCGGCAAAGTGCACAGACCGAAATACATCTGATATGTGGAAAGATTTTATAATGAGGCACTAATGAGGGCTCGGAGTCCAAAGGGAAGCATGTCACCTGGGTAATGGGGCCAAGGAGAACGTGCTAATGAGAAACTCCTCAGTACACAACCCCCAGGTCCCTCTTCTCCACCTGTCCCTGGCCTCCCCGGGCCTCTCGCACAGGACAGCGTGGAGGAAGGAAGGGAGGCAGGAGCAGTCCCGTGAGCCTGGCGTGGAGCCCTCGTGTCAGGATGCAGCGAGCCTTCTGATGCTCAAACAGGGTCCCACGTGTGCAAGAACGCATGAACACGGAGGGCTTTCCGCCGTCCCACAAAACCACGGGCAGGCATTGGGGGACGAGACTTCTCGCACCCTCATTCCTCTGGCTGTATATGTGCCTTGACTCGTTCCTTCCCCACATCCTAGTTGAGAAAGAATTTCCTCACCGTCAAAAAGCTCATGAGGTACTTGCTTGCTGGGTAGATTTTTCTCATTGTATTGCTAGGAAATCTCTCCTGTTTTGTTGTTCCCGCCCCCCCCCCACTTATTCCAGGGGGCCTTCTAGGTGCTCGTTTCATTTTGTTCCTGTTCGAAATCCATCAAGTTGGCCCCGAAGCAGCCAGCAAGAAAGTTTCCTTTCCAACATCAACGTGTTTCTCCCTTAATCCCAATGCCCTTCCGCTCATCAGGAAGCAATGATCCCTTTATTGAGGGGATTATATTGCACCAATTGGTAACTTAAAAACATGATTATGCGCCTGAATGGAAGCAGGAAATGCGAGAAGCATCGCACACTCAGAAAGTCACAACACGTTCGCTGAGTCCTTTTGAGCCTGGTCTCCAAGGGTCACCAATACTACTATGTGTCGAAGAACATATGCTTCCGGAAGTGAAAACAAGGTTGTGTTTGGTGACATTGGGTAGCTTTCTGACGGCAAACACGTGAATGGGTCTTGCGGGTCTGTCCACCCACCCCCGGCCCTTGCAGCCAGCACAAAGAAGGGCAGGCGCAATTTTACCCCCATTCAAGGAGCATCTCACAGTGATTGCGCTTGCGAATACTTAGCTCCGGTTCCATTGTTCCCCTGACAAACGGTGAATGTCCTCCATTTGCAGTGTCTGACCTTGACTAATTAGGTAGAAGTGGTGCAGCTGTCCCCTCTCTTTACTAAGCGCCTTCTCCCCAGAACGCGCGGGCCACTTCTCAAGGCCACCGCGCCCCTACCGTTTGAGGACTTCATCACTGCGCACAATGCCGGGCCTGGCTGGGACTTTTGGCTCCTCTGCAACCATATGTGGACAAGTCATTGATATTCATGCCGGGCGTGACGCAGACGTTATTTTAAGTGATTCGAAGGGTTTTCTGACCCCACCTCCCAAAAAAACTATTAAAAAAGCCCTGCTAAATAAGGAAAATAAAATAGCAGAAACATTTTAAACACATTTCATAGCTTTGATTGTTCTTTCTTCTCGGTTTTAGGATTCGCTGTCGAGAGTAGCATGAGTGCTTTTTCTTTAAGGTTATGATTAACAATCGGGCAGCTGGTCACAAAGACAAGCGACAGATGTAAAGGAAGACTCCGACCAGTGCCACACAACTCGGGTAGAGACAGCGTGAACGCATTTTCATGATTATCTCAACATAAATGTCAAATACGGTTCCCTGCCCCCACTCATAGGCTCAGGTGAAATAAGTGCTTTGTTTTGTTTTGTTTCAAAAGCATACATTTTTGTTTGTTTACAAAGGAGTCTTTGAGGGATGCCTTTCATTAGAACAGTTAATTTCCCTGTAAAACATATTGAGGGCAAGAAAAGGTGTCTTTTTAATTTTTCTTGTTAAAAAATAAACTAATGAGAGTGTTTTATTTGATGAACCCTGGCAGAGAAAAAGCCATCATCGCTCAAAGTGTAGAGTGCAAAACACAGGCAATAGATATAATCTCATTCTAAAAGCAAGGGAATGACTAATTTTACAAGAGTTGAGTTATGGTGGTGGGTGGGTGGGTGAACTGACATAGATTTTGATCCTGGCAAAGAAGCCCTTTCCAGGCTTTCTCCTGTTTTCCTAGTCTCACTTTACAGGACTGTCGCAGGAACTTACACCTGTCTGTGCACCTCCCTATATACAGGTCAAGCAGTAGTGTTGTTGTGTATAAAGACACCTTCCCTGCAGGTCTGGCTAGCTTCAGTTCAACAGGAACCTTATCCGTATTTGCAGACAGAAACCTTTTGAGTCACACTTCCTTTTCCTGGGAGAATATGGGAAGAAAGAAAGCGTTTTTAAAATAGTAAGAATTAGAAAGAAAAAAAGATAATTTAAAAATAAAATATTGGTAGTGGAATTGTGTCCTTTATAATAAGAACTGTGTTCTGAGATTCTGGAAGGGAGTGGGAAGCAAACGCTCAACCTTTTCTATTTTTTAATAATTAATATATAATAATCAGTTTCTAATTGTGTAAGACTTCAAACCTAAATAAAAATCTTCTTCGGAGGAGGCCTGTGCATGATGTTAAGGAAAATAAAATGCAACCATGCCAAAGAGATCATAAGAAAGGGTAGATGAAAAAGAAACAGCTGGCCTTGTTTATATAAAAAAAGTATTTTTAATATTTTATAGACAAACAACCCAAAAGATGAATCCTCTTTGTGAATCAAGTCTACTCAAAAATACTGTGAAAATTTTTTTAGAATCTAGATATTGGTAAATATTGAAATCCCTTTTTCCTGATGAGTTTATCCCACAGAAGTTTTCTCCATGCCCTTATGATTCTGGTTGTGAGCTGTCTCCAAATCGGTTACCCCAGCTGGTGCCCTGGAGTACAATGTGGCACAGCACTTGGGCACGGTGCCATCCTTGCCATCCTGGCTCTGCTCCAGTTCACGTGCCAGCAACTGTGTCCAACAATCCTGCCCAGAGTCTTCCTCTTTGGGCTGACCTTCACCTTTTCCAAGCAGAGTGTTCTTTTCCACAGATGTGTGCCTCCTGAAGCCATGTCCACAATATGAGGTAGTGCCTCCCTCTTCTAGTTCTGCAGAACACTCTGGCCGTACTTATCCTGAGAATGGGTTTGCTAGCTCAAATCAGTAGTCCGTGGCATATTCGTTATTCTTCATCAACACCATCCACTCTTAGTGGGTCTTCCTTTTTATATTGCCCAGCATGCATCAGAAAGGTGATTGAAAAGAGCACGGCTTGTGTCAAGTATTGGGCACACCTTGGTCTTCGAAGTGACATCCTTGTTTACTCAACACTTTAAACAGGTCTTGTACAGCGCGCTTTCTCAATGCAAGAACTAGTTTGATTTCTTGACCCATGTTTCTAAGGGCATTGGTTGTAGATCCAAATAAAATTAAATTCTTGACAACTTCATTTTTTTTTATCATGATGCTGCTTAGTGGTTCATTTCAGAGGATTATTCATTTCTTTATTTTGAGTGTCATTTATACTAAGGAATACTGCAGTCTGATCTTTATGTAGGCATTGGCATTTTGTTTTGAGTTTGGGACAATATTTCTTTTTCCTTTTCAGAACTGAGTGGAATATTTTGTATGAAGTCAGAGCCATTCTCCAACAGTTTTTCATTATCTTTGAGAGATATATAACTCCGTTTGGTTAAGTACTAAATCCTTTCATGTTTGGGGCTCAATAGAAAGTAAATATCTAGAAAAGAGTGATCGCAACATATGTACAAATAAGCCTGGTATCACTGATGTATGGACTGCAATAAGAGTTCTAGGAGCCCTCAATAAAGGGATCTTTTAATTAAAAAGTGGGGAAGAGAAAAAAATTCTCTTGTTTTAGAAGAAAGATTGAATTTTAAAAATTTCATGACATAGTAAAAGTGAATTAGGCTATTTAAATATGCTCTGTAATACAATATTTACATATACTTATCCTCATATAAATAATATCATTTGTTTGATAACAAACCAATAAATAATATTTTGCCAATATAGAAAAAAGAAAGTGTCCAATGGAAATAAACTATTGGGGTTAGATATTTGGAGTCTCCTGCAAAGGATTGGAAACAACTGCAATTAAACATTTATAGGACTTCACTGCTTAGTCAGCTTTTCTACTGCAAGAAACCTGGAACAACCAGAGGGAAAAACTCCAGGAAAGACTTGTCTAGTGTGTCAACCTCTTTAGGTTACATTTCTGCAACTTGACGCACTGGCAAAAATGGCAGTAGTCCTCATGTCTGGCTGTACATTTAAAATGTGACCACATGTTCCAAGAAATAGATAATTCAAAATGTTTACCTTTATGCAAAATTTTAAATATAGAATTAAAAAAATAATGGCTATCTCTGATGGCTATGGAAAGGAATCCAGGAATAGAGATTGCAGCTGATTGTCTGGAAAAATTGAAGGAGGATTTGGCCATCTACCAGCCCTCAAAACAAAACCCACTGCCACTAATTCAATGCTTACTGATAGGTACCCTATAGGACAGTGTAGAATTGTCTCTCTGAGTTACTACGACTACCTCTTTATGGGAGTAGAACGTCCCATTTTTCTTCCTAGAAGTTCCTGGTGGTTTAGAACTGCTGACTTTCTTATTAGCAGACCAACTTGTCACCATTCCACCACTGGGGCTCTTTCCCAAATCCAAACCAAGCTCCTTTTTGCTCTCTTGTCTACTGTCACTCTCCAGTCTATTCTGACCTATAAAACTGACTGCTAGAGATTGCAAGGCTCCAGTTTTTACATATTAATAAGCAACCCAATGATAGGTTGAGAGAGACGGAAGTTGGAAATGGTTTCATTTTACTTGGATTTTCAATCAAAACCCATAGAAGCAAGAGTCAGTATATCAAACGATTCATTGCATTGGGCAAATCTTCCGCAAAAGAATTCTTAGAGGTGTTAACAACCAAAGATATCATTTTGAGGATGTGTCTGATCCAAAATATGATATTTCAATCACCTTGTGAAAGTACTTGTGAAAGCTGGACAATGAATAAAAAAAGATGTAAAGGGAATGGATGCATCTGAATTATGGTATTGAGCATAAGGAGGCCTGGTGTACCTATAGGGAAAGCATTTGATGACTAATCACAAGGTCAGGCGTTCAAACCCTCTGGCCACTTTGAGAGAGAAAAATGAGGCTATCTGCTCCCATAAATATTTATATACTCTCAAAACTCTTATATTGGGTCAATATGAGCTGGAATCAACTCAAAGATAAGTAGTTGTGGTTTTTCCAGAATGACAAACACATCTATCTTAAAGAGCACAATGAAAATGACCCTTAAAAGCAAGGATGACAAAACTTGGTTTTACTCTGGACAGGTTATCAGTAGGGAATAGTCCCAAGAGGTGGACATTGTACTTGATAAGGCATAAACTCAGGAATGAGGAGAAGTACCCTCAAGGAGATGGACTACAGCAGTAGGCTCGACAGGAGCCTTCAAGGCTCCTGAAGGACAAGGCTGCATTTCATTCTATTGTACACAGGGTCTCTGTGAGTTATTGCAACTTGATGACACGTATCCACAATATCGGGAATCTTTATGGAGGCAGATTCCTCATATCGTTCCCCCTTGATGATTGGTCTGAACCAATGGCACCACCAGGCTGCCTGGCAAAAAATCCAAATACATTGTCTCTAACTCAATGCTGATTTGTCTTGATCTTTTGACATAAAATATAAATACCTATGGGGTTTTCATGACTGTTATCTTTATGGAAGTAAATAGCTGGCGAGTGTCAACTGTTGACCTTTCTGGTACCAGCTAGATACATTAATCACTGCATCACCAGAGTCTCTGTAAAGACTAATGGAGGGGACACTGAAGAAGAGACCCAAAGGGAGGTACAGAAATGGCCGTCTTCTTCTAGGCTGATGTGAGAAGATGTGCTAAATCATCTCTTGTTAGTGTGAGAGCACAGAACCCATCATTTTCTGTTAAGTATTACCAGGACCATCTGTGTTTTGAAAAGTAATGTTCTCTCGGAAAAGAGAGAGCACCAAAGACTCTGTTTTGACTCAGAGTGCTGAGGCCAATGGCTTGCACTTGACTGACATTCTGGCCAGGAGCTGCAGAAGGTTGCAAATGCTCTCTGTTAAGCAAGCCGGTTTGCATTGGAGAGAGGAAAATGTGCTTGTGGGGCGGTGGGGTGGGAGGGGGAGAGTGTCTACCCACCAAGGGTGGCAAGTATCTCCCCAAGACACTCCCCAGTTTCAAGAAAACCTGAGTATTCCCACAACACCTTTCACAGACTGCTCTCTTATCCCCTTGAAATCTCTACTGAATTCTCATGCTTTCCCTGTCATGTTTTCCACCAGGGCCGCCCATCATTGACAGAAGCCAGCATCATTTTCTCAAACTCAAGATGCCTTGACATGAGATAGTAAGTCAATGCATATTGCCTACGTGGATGAGCTTACTATGGGTGTGCTTCTTTGTGTTTCTATATATGTCCAAGACCAGACCAATGGTTATAATAGAGCAGAAATGCAGAACAAAACCTTACCCTAATAATTCCTATATAGAGAGCCAGTACCACATTGCCCACCACCATGAGAAGATTGCTTTCAATTTCAATTGCATGTTTTCTGCTATCACAGGCTCACTCGAAGCTCTAGAATTGAATTAAGGGACCTGGTTTTAATAGAGAAAAAAAATCTCATCGGCAATATTCAGTTTTAAGCTTGTGGAACTGATGTGCGGGCTACATCTGATAACTTTCAGTTCCCAAACTGATTTCCACAAGGCAGGGGTCAAATATATTTCTACCCACCATGCTTCTTAACGCTGTTCTGACACCAACTATTTCTCCTGTGAAACCCTATTTCCCCTGCACTCTAATTCTCTGCTATGGCCAGACAGAACTCACTGAAGAGACTCGGTGTGATGGAGTTTCTTGGGGAAGTTGTCAGATTTATGAAAGAGATGCTCAGGCTATACTTGTTCATTCAGACTGTTTCTCCTTTGCTGTGCCCAGGGTAAGACCCTCAGGTCGTCAGATTGTTTGTTCTGACCGGTGTCCTGCTCAAGCAATGCTATAAAGCTCTTTTAGAGATGCCCATACCTATAGAAAAGCCATGTCACTCGGTTGTTCACCTCACTCTGAAGGCACTCAACTATGTCTCCATAGATTAGCAAGCCCAGCTCTTCCAATTAAGAAAGTGTCCAGAGGCACCCTATCCCACAAGCTAGGCTTCGGCTTCAAAGCACTAACCTTTACTTGCTTTGTGGGATGGCTCATTGTTCTGCTACTGCTCCTCTGTCCTTCCTCTGTTGTCAACCCTCTGTAGGGATTTTGATGTCCAAATGACACACTCTCATGCTGGTTCTTCTCTCCATCTGGTAGTGAGATTTCTCCAAGGCTTCGTTGATGGCTCACTTTACAGCCAGTAAGATGTCAATCACTCAAATCTGAATCATATCATACAGTCAGAATCTCCTTCCATCTTCTTATCAGAATCATCAGGAAGAAGTGGAAGTAACAAAAAATATGGCTAGAACTGTGATCTAAGTAATTCAATGTTTTGAAATCATGCATAGATTTTATGGCAGTTACATAATCTCCTGTAAACTTGAGCAAAGGGGTGAAGTCGAGTCTGGCAATCAGATAACCTCATTTGATAACCTCATTTGGAGGCACAACAGAGATAAACAACTCAGGACAGAACCAGCTAGAGGACAGAACCACTGTTTCTGTCTTCCTTGTCCTTCCCTTGAGACATTCAGAGAGCTGGAGCAGACATGTGGAGACCCACGCCAGTGTTGAGATGCTTCTACTGCCACTGCATACACAAGACCTTCTACCCACTAGCCTGTGATCTTCTTGCATTCAGCATCATTGCAGATGATGTGTGAGTCTAAAGATGAATTTATGGATTAGTGTCAGACTTATGGGCTAATATCAGACTTATGGATTTGATCTGAACTAGGATGGGATGTTTTCTCAATATACAATTACTTTTTGATATAACATTCTCTCTTACACTCATATGAGTCTCCCTAGATTTGTTTCTCTAGCCTACCCAGATGAACACAGAGGGTTCTGCAGCCTTTCATAACTGTTTCCTTTCTGTATTAATTCCCCACTTATGTAGATACACACCAATTACCTGGTATATTCCAGTATGGTCTTTGGAGAGACTCATTCAAAGTGCCCACCTCCCTCCAAGCAGTACAGAGCTTTCCATGGAAGGATCTGGATAAAGATCAGGATTTTTAAATAGAGCCTCTTCTTAGGCAGCCAAGGCACCAAAATCAAAAGACATAGTCACCTTGCTCACTTCCCATGACAACTCCAAATCAATGCCTTCTTTTTCTCACTTGGCAGCTGCCCCTCCATTAGGAAGATAATTCCACTGCTTAGAAGACCTTGTCTTACAAGACCTTTCACATCCCCAGCTCTGAAATCTTCCAGACAAGAAGTCATTTTGGCTAAAACCATCTAAGAGGTGTTTTGGTGAGATGTGCCGCTGGTTTCTAAAGGTGAAACACTCTTAGGGATGATGGAAATGTTTCCAGTAAGAAGAAGGTCACCAAGAAGCCTGGAGGGGGCAAGTCAGGGTGGATAAGGATTCTGATAAAAAGCCAAGGAGAGTCCAAGGAGAAGGAGCACAGTACCAGGACTAGTGTTTGTGTTTAAGGGACACACTGCCATTCCTTGATCCTTAGAAATGGGGAGGTGTAGACTTTTTTTTCACATACTTTGGACATGTTTTCAGGAGAGAGAAGGCCCTGCAGTAGGACATCATGCTTGGCAGAGTAGAGGGACAGCAGACAGAGAAGGAGAGAGAGAGAGAATCCTTCAATGAGATGCCTTGATACAGTGACTACAACAATGGCCAGAAACTGAAAACAATTGTAATAGTGGCACACGGACAGGTTGTTGTTTGATTGTGTTCTGCACAGAGTCACTATGATGCTGAAATGACTGCATGACAACTAACAATCCCAACCACATGGAGTAAGTGCCCCCACCATCTGTGACTTTAATCTGACCAGATGAGGTCACTCTGTTTTGAATTATGGAAAGGCATTAAGTCCTTCTACTCTGCACAAGTCACCAATATAAAGAACCTCAAGACTATGAATGCATGCACAGTGTGCTGGAATCATAAGGATGTATTGAAGATTGAAGACCATACAAACCCATTGCTCACCACTAAATTCTAATGCCTACATGTCTGAGAGAACACAGCAGAAGTGTTCCAGGGTGTTTCCAAGATTGTAATCTGTATGGAAACAGATTGCCCCCATCTTCCCTCGGCAGAGCAGCTGATGGCAGGGGAAATCCACTGACCTCGGGTTACCAGTCATGCCCCTGAGCACTGTGCTACAGATCTCCTTGATGAGGGTTCAGGATCCATTAAATTGTCTTTAACATTAAATTGCCTTTAATGTAATTTACTTAATTACGTTTTCACAACTGCATTTCTAGCAGGGGCTATAAACCGCCAACAACTTAAAAGATGTAAAGTCTGGGAAGCCCAGAAGAAGCGGCTTTCCTCTGCTCCACAGGGTTGCTGTGAGTTTGAATACAGTTCTCCATGGTTCTCTTTGGTCTGGATCAATTGCCAACCAGCTCACTAACACAGGCGGGCTCCAAATGCCAGTAGAACCTAGAAGTTTCTGACATTTGTCTTCACGTATAATATTGTAGTAGTGAAAGGATATTTTATATGGCAAACAACTAGTCCAAAAAGGAACTTCCATCCTGGTGTCTTCTGATGTGTTTTGTCCTCTCTTCTACATAACCCATTTTCTTTTTCTTTTTAATTTTTAATAATTTTATTGAGCACTCTTATGGATATCATAACATTCCATAGTTCCATCACATCAAGCAGTATCACTCAATTGTTACCACCATTAGTTTCAGAATATTTTCTTTCTTTTTAAACTTCTTGATATCAGCCCCCTCTTTTTCCCATTCTCCCAAACCCTGCCCCACAGGGACCCTTATTTTTTTCATATATATATGTATGATATATATATAGTGTATGCCATATCTTACACAAACCATTATATCCCTTCACATACAATTCTGTCAATTGATCTCACCTCACCCTGTGGGTTATACAGTGGCTAATGCTATCGGCGTTTTATCAGACCCATCTCCATCAAGCCAGTTCAGACTAAGCACTTCCATCATTCCATAGGGTTTTCAATAGCTGAGCTTTTAGAAACAGATCACCAGGCGTGCAGTATGCAGCCCCTCTGTGTGGACTGAGCCAGATTCAAATGAGCTGAGCACACACAGGTTTCTTACTTACCCAGATTTCCTTCAGCCTTAAATTTTATAACATTTTATTAGACAGACACCCTCAAATAACACTAATAATTAAATAACTCCTGTGCCATCCAGTCAATTCTGACTCAAAATCCTGTAATGTAGGGTTTCTGTAACTACCTATTTTTTGAGCTGACAGCCTTGTCTTTCCCCTATGGAATGGTTGGCTAGTTTGTAAATGGACTTTGTGGTTAGCAGCTGACCATGCACTTCATAAACTTACAATCACTTCTAGAACATTCTATAGATATGCTCCCTTATTAGCTTTGTGGTTAGGTGTTTTCCTTCACTATATTATCAATGCCCAAAGGGCAGAGGTCTAGCCTTCTGATCAGAGACGCACCCCAAGCACTGTCACTTTATTTGGGGAGGAACCTCCACACATAATTATAGAGGAAAAGCAGTTTCATCAGTTATCTGTTCTTTGGTTTGTTTGTTTTTTTTCTACACTATCAAGTACAGGTTGTGAACATAGCAAGGCAATACCGCCTGGTTCAAAATCAGGAAAGGTGTGCATCAATGCTGTGTCTTCTCACCATATGCATTTCGTCTGAGAAGCTGGATTGTGTGAAGAAGAATGTAGCATCAGGATTAGAGGAAGGCTTAATGTCATCTGCTTGATGCAGATGACACAATCTTGCTTGCTGAAATTGAGAACTCAAGACTCTTGCTGACAAGGATAAAGGATTTCAGCCTTCATTATGAACTAAAGAAGACGAAACTTCTCTCACATGGACCAAGAGGGAACATCATGATGAATGGAGAGCAGGCTGAAGTTGACAAGAGTTTGTTTTTAACTTGGATTCACAATGAATGCTCATGGAAGCAGCAGTCGAGAGGTCAACAACTGCATTGCATTGGGTCAATATGCTGCACATGACATCTTTAAAGTGTTGAAAAGCACAGATGTCATTTTGAAGGTGTGCTGACCCAAGCCATGGTACTTTATTTATGTGAGAGTTGGACATGAATAAGAGAGATATAAAAATAATAGATTGGGGGCTGAGCCTCGGTGGCATAGTGGTTGTGTGCTGGACTGCAGCCCACTGGGATGGAGGGTCAATTCCAGCAGCAGCTCCACAGGAGCAAAGGCTGGGCCTCCTACTCTCTCCACCAGAGGGCAGTGATGCCCCCCAAATAAATAAATAAATAAATAAATAAAATAATAGATTGATTTGAATTATGACTCTAGCAAAGAACATTGAAAAGGATTATGAGCTGTAAAACTAGCTTGGAAGAAGTTCAACCAGAATGTTCCTGAGAGGGCAGGAGGGCAAGATTTCTTCCCAAGTACTTTAGACATGTTTAGACAGGAGAGATCTGTCCTTTTCCAAAGACACTGTGCTTAGTAAGAGGGGCAGCAGGACCGAGGAAGGCCCTTGACAAGGTAGATTGACACAGTGGCAGCAGCAATAAGCTCAACCATAAGGAAAATGGTGAGGGTGGTGTGGGACTGGGCAGTGTTGGGTTCAGTTTTGCGTAGGGTCCTTATGAGCTGGAACCAATTTCATGGGATCTGGCGACGAGAATAAGGATATGGGGATTGGTACTCATAGCATAAGACCCGAGGAAGCAGAAAGTTGTGCAAGATGCGAACTTTCAAGGGAAGGAGAAATCAAAGATGTCTCACGAAAACTGATGATGGAAGTATTTCATAGGCCACGGGCTACAAAACTCCAACCAGGCAATCCTGGCCAGGTCAAGCTCTCTCAGATTTCCCTGCACAGATAACTCTGCTGCTGCAAAGAAAGCCCAAGCCAAGGGTGCTTTACAGGGTGAGCAGTATAAGTGAATAACTCTGTGGCCTTCACATAGATGGCCATTGTCAGTGATTGCTTAATGGAACAACGATGATGTCATTGCATGCAAACATGAACAGGAGTACTTATTTCCACATCTATCTGTGCTTCTCATTCAACTCGCTGAAGGTTTCAGAGTTTCCTGAAAGGAATCTAACATCCTCAGAGCACAAATTGTAAATATTGGGATGTTAATGGAAAGGCTGGCTCTTGACCACAATACTTCTTGCAAGAAAGGACTATTGACACACTCCTGAAGCACCATACCCATGAGTGGTCTGTGGAGCTCTTCTACTTAGGAGACCACACATGGGTTTAACATGAGGAAGTGACCGCATGGCTACAGGCTTGGTTGGGTTTCTGCTTTGGTTTCATGTTCGTGCAGTTGGCTCAGGGCTGCAAATGAGCTCTAGGAGCAAACTCAAGAGGCACCCCCACCACCCTGCCTGCCACTCAATGAGAGACATACACAGCTTCAGATCCAATGTCCAAGATGTGTCTGTGTCCTTACTCAGGAGAGAGGGCCAGGAAGGAGAGGGAGCCTTAATCTGGGGAGATGCAAGCCTGGCTGTCACTGACTGTGCTCAACATGAGATTAAGGAGTGAGCTTTTAAGCAAGAAAAACAAAGACACCAATGTTCAATCAACAGCTTCCTTCTAAGTTCTATGCCTGCATTTCTCAGAAGGCATTACAATGCATCTTGTCCTCTGTTCTGATCTGGAGGCAAGGAAAGGTGACGTTTCTAAGCAAGCTTTATTTCCCAGTTCTTTTTGCCTGCATGTCTCTTTCAGTGCCCCCTGCTCCAAGCGGAGTGTGATCAGTTGGCAGAGAGAAAGTGCAGAGGACAGAAACTGAGCAGAAAGCACGTGGATTTGCATGAAGGCACTCACCCGGTCTTGCCCTGTCTATTCTTGGGATGGAGAGATATATTTCTCCAGATTTTCATTTTGATGGATTTTTTTTTAAGACCACATTCAGAATTACTGCATAACTTCCAAGACTGGCCTTCACCTTCGTTACTGAAAATCCTTTTCTGGGATGGTTCTCTGAATTAACTAGTGACTCCTGGCATGCAGTGGTGTCTTGACAAATGAAACTTGTACCAGTGAAACTTGTACACACCAGTTATAGAGAATTAATCTTGCCTCATAGAGGGTTTACAAGCAAAAAGAAAAAAAAAGACACCCAAGGGTTAATGCAATTTCTATCCCAGTGAGTTTTGCTTGCCATTATTGTGTTCTTCTTTTCTCTCTTTTAACTGATTCATAGCATAAAATCTTCCTGGACACCTAATTATCAAGCCGGCTCACAGTCACAGCTGTCTGCTTGGAGAACCCATTAGATACAGCAGTTGAAGCTTCCATAATTTCCCAAACTTCCCGGCGGTGAATATTAAGAAAAGATTTTTACATGTCATATGCAATTCGGAGGTGGAGTGAATGGCCTTAAAGATGACGCGGGCTGAATGCTTGTCCATCACGCCATTCACTGGTTACAGGTGGTCTCATTTTCCACTTCCACATAGCTGCTGCCTATGACAGCAGGCACTCAATTTGCATGTTCGACAGACAACAAACGGCCCCGTGCATGTCAAAATAGGTGGTGAGGTGGTGATGCATGACAGTTCCTACACAATGCTGTCGCCTCTACGCCTGACCTTTGGCCTCTCTGCATGTCTTTTTTTTCCACAATCAGAAGTTAAAAAAAAAAAAAGGAAAAGAATACACACACATTATATGCACATCTCAGCTTTGGAATAAATTTGATACTAAATTGGTTATTTTCCTTTATTCTTCCTCTTCCTCCTCCTCTTTCTACCAGCACCCCTGCTTCTCGCCCCACCCTTTTAAAGGATGCTAGGCTTCCAGATTTCCAGCCTAACTGCTACAAAACCCTACCAGGGGAGCCTCATAAAATTTAAAAATCCGGAGGCTTTGTAGACAGGAAGCCGTCGTGTGGAAATCCATTTGAGCTAAATTGCTTGGAAACTCTTTTTCTTTTTTTTATGAATGTAACCTTTAAGAAGGACCTCTAATCAGGTTAATTTTTATTTAAAAAGATCATAAAATTAGACTCTTGAGTGCTTTTCTTTAACTTCTGTTAATGAGACCCCATGTCCTTGCAACCGTTTTCATATTAATATTTCACTGTGGTGGGAAATGACTTCCTTTAATTGCAGGTTTGGCCTCCTGGTATTAAATATAACACCCAGTTACTCTAATTTTCCATAACATGCCTGGGGAGAACCAGCCCCTCCCTTTTGCTCACCACGGAAACCTGCTAATGAGAACACAGCTCACACTTGTGTGAAAAGGTTAAGAGAGGGTGAACTGGAGAAGCTCTTGGACCACGTGTCCCCAGGGAGTTTAGTACCCCTGTTTTTGCTTTTGGTGGTGGTGGAAGACTTATTCCTGGCATTTGGTACCATTTTATGGACATGGCTGGGGTGCCCCTGCACTGCAGAGGAGACTCATTAGAGTCTCATGAAATAGCTGCACCCACTGTCTCACTAGGGAGGGACAGGATACTGTGCACAACCAGATGTTAGTTCTGGTACTTGTTTTAATGAAAAACTAAAACAAGACAGTCTATAATCACATTTTTTGGGCATTTTGGGGGTGTGAGTTGCAACTGCAACCCAATGCTCAGGGGAGTGTTTACCTCCTAGATAATCTTATACACCAAGGTACCTGAAAGGTGGTCAGCGAGGGAAGGCAGGAGGAGTCACCAGGGTTGACTCACCCTGAGCTGGAAGGATTTAGATGAGACACATGTATAACTATACACATACAATCCTGGAGCAGGACTCAGGGGCCACCAGAACTGGGTATACCATTTCCCTTGTTCTTAGCTGGACCTCCATTTCACAGATGAGGAAGCAGGAGATTTGGAGGAGAGGTCAAGTGCAGGGCTCCTAAGCATCTGTGACTGTGAGAAGGTTAGGTCCAATGTAGGTTTTCCCTTTCTGGAATTATCCTCCAGGACCATCTACAGAGACTCGGATTCTTGGCCTTGAAAAGGAGTCAAAGCCAGCGAACTCAGTGCTGTGAAGGAGAGGTTCTCTTGGAGCGCATTTTCCTCTGTAAGTGGTGCTATTGTCCATTGACACCCAGTGAAGTGGACCTTTTGCCTGGCCTGGCACCATCCTCACAACTGATGATGTGCTTACATCCAGGATTGGGTCTTTTGGGTGTCTTCTGACCTGAGGAACATATAATTCATCATTCAAAAACAGGAAACAGTAAATAAATCTTGCGGCCATTGAGTCAATTATGATTCATAGAAACCCTCGGGACAGGAAGAACATCTCTGAGGGGTTTCGGAGAGTCTGGCTCTATGGGAGTCACAAGTCCCATCTTGTTCCCACAGAGTCTTTGGTTTGTCCAACTCTTGAAATCCAACATCCACTGTGCCATAAGCCAGCATCTTCTAGCACTGTGGGTGTTAAGTGCCAGAGAGCCAATTCCTCACCGCAGTGCCCCGATACACAGCGGAACGAAACACGGTCCAGTCCTGCACCATCCTTGTAATAGTTCCTACGATTGAGCCTATTGTTGCAACCGCCGTGTCCGTCCAGCTCCTCGAGGATCTTCCTTTCCTTCACTGGCCCTCTGCTTTACCAAACATGACCCAGTTCTCCTGACAAATGCTCAACACACGGAAGACATCATATCATCACTCCTGGCTCTAAAGGACACTCCAATACACATCAGTTTGTTCTTTTCAAAGTCCATAGTACTTTAAAAATTCTTCTCCACCACCACAGTTCAGATGCTTCAACTCTTCTTCAGTCTTTCTCATTCAGTATTCAACTTTACAAGCATATGATACAAGGGAGAATACCATGGCTTGAGTCAGGCACCCATTAGTCCTCAAAATAAGATCCTTGCTCTTTAAAATTCCAACAGGACTTATGCAGTAGGTTGACCCAATGAAATACGTCTTTGATCTCCTGAATGTTGCTTCCACGAGCATTGATTTTGGATTCAAGTAAGACAAAACAACTTCAACCTTTTCTCCATTTATCATGTTGTTCAGTATTGAGGAATTTTGTCCTCCCTTCCTTGAGCTGCAATCCATATGGAAGGTTACAATCCTTGATCTTCATCAGCAAATGCTTCAAGTCCTTCTCACCTGCAAGATTGTGTCATCTGCATACAACAAGTTCTTAATAAACCTTCCTCTAATCTTGATGCTGGTGAGAGGATACAGCAAGGATGCACACCTGTTTTGATTTTAAACAATTCAATATTCTCTTGTTCAGTTCACACAGCTGCCTCTAGATATATTTACAAGTTCTGAATGAAGTGATCTGGTGTTTCCATTTGTTTCAATGTTATCCACAGTTTATTATGTTTGACATAGTTGAACACCTTTGCTTTGTCAGTGAAACACTAATAAACAAATTTCTGGTACCCCTTGCTTTAACCAAGATCTATTTGTCATCAGCAATAATACACCTTGTCCTGTGTCCTCCTCTGAATGCAGCTTGGCCTTCTGACAGTTTCCTGTTGATGTACTATTGCAACCATTGCTGATTGATCTTAAGAAAAAAATTTACTTGTGTGCCATATCAATTATTTTAGTTTATAGTTTAAGTATTATGTTGCATCACTTTTTTTAGAATGTGTGAAAATATGAACCTCTTAGAGTCAGTTTGCCAGGTAGCTCTTTCCCTAATGTCCTGGCATGGATGAGTGAGTGTGTGCAGTGCTTCTTTAACGTACTGAAGCATTTCATAGGTATTATATCAATTCCTGGAGTTTTGTGTTCTGCTAGTGCATTCAATGCAGCTTATACTTCTTTATTCAGCTCCTCTGGTTCGTGCTCCTATATGAACTCTAAAGCTGGTGGACTGTCAACTACTTCTTTCTGGTACAATGACTGTGTATCCTATCTATCTTCTCTTGATGCTCTTTGCATCTTTCAATATTTTTCCTTCGGAATCTTTCAAAGTTGCAACTCCAGGATTGATTTTTTTCTTTAAATTCTTTCAGTTTCAGATTTGCTGTGTGTGATTTCCAACTTTAAGACATTGGATATTTGTAAAATTTTATGTGTCTTCTTGAGCTGGCCTTGCAAATATTCTGTTCAGATATCTGAATTCATCCTTTCTCCCACTTGCTTTAGCTGCTCTAAGACTTACAGCAAATTACAGAGTCTATTCTGTCATCAAATTTGATATTTTCCCTATCCTTTTAATGACTTTGTCTTAGTCTGGGTGGAAGAGACAAAAAAATACAGAGAGATAGTCACACATATATAGGAAACAGATTTATGTACAGAAGTGGTTGGATATTAAGAACACATTCCAGCCAAGTACAGATCAAGTACATAAATCCAATATTAGCCCATATGTTCAATACCAATTTATAAAGTCTGTACAGACTCTCAAAGCCCATGCAATGATGCTAAAGGCAGGAATATCATAGACCAGTGTATGGGAAGTTGTGTGGATGCAGTGGCATTGTAAGCATCTCAGTGCTAGCAGGGGTCTCCACTTGGCTTCTCTGGCTCCAGAGGTCTGGTTTCATTACCCTCTCTCCATGTGTCTTCTCCACAAGGATGTCTTACAAGGAGTCAGCAGAGAGTCTCACAGGGACTGAGTGGGGGGGGGGGGGGGGGGGGGGGGGGGGAGAGAGAGAGAGAGAGAGAGAGAGAGAGAGAGAGAGAGAGAGAGAGAGAGAGAGAGAGAGAGAGAGAGATTCCTTTAAGGAGAAAATAAGTACAGGAGTTCCCAAAATCCTCAGGAGAAGGCTATGCCCACACAGAAGTTTCATTGGAAATATTCTGATTGACAGATTAGACTCCACCCCTTCACTCTTAATGTTCAAACTGACACCATATTATGTAACTGCTACAGACCTTGTGCTTTTTTCAAGAATGATGGTGTTGACTGTAACCCACCGCTAATGGCCTTCTGTCATTAGAGTTGCAAATGTTAAATCTGTTCTTGATATGATCTTGAAATTTAGGAGGGATCAACTCCAGGCTGTTTTCAATCCCATGGACTTACTTTAATTTTCTTCAGCCTTGTCCTGAAGTTACATATGAGCAATTGATGGTCTCTTCCACAGTGGGTCTAGTTTTACTTGCTGATACTGAGCTTCTCCAAAATGTCTTCCACAAATGTAGACAATTTGATTTTTGCACAATTCATCTGGGGGAAATTCAAATGTATAGTCACATTTGTGTAGCTAAAAACAGGTATTAACTATCAAGAAGGCATTGACTTTGCAACGATCTTCAGCTTTATTTCTATCACCAAGTCTATGTTTTTCAACTACTCTTTCTTCCTCTTTCCTTCCATCTTTTGCAGTCCAATCACAAATAACTATCAATGCTCTTTGATTGCATGTTTGATCAATTCACAACTTTAGCCTTTGCTAGTATTCTTTAATGTCTTCATCATTAGCTTTTGTGATTGGTAAATAGATTAGCAAAATAGTTACTTTGATTGGATTTTTTGAAAAGTGGATAGATAAAATCCAATCACCATTAACATTGTTCTTCATGATGGATACAGTGAAATTCTTTTTGACAATGAATTCCATAGTAAATCAGATGATTTTCTGATTCATAACAGCAAATACAGTGCATTTTAGCTCACTGATGCCTAGGATATTGATCTTGTTTTTTTTCCATTTCATTTAGACCATTTCTAATTTTCTTAAATTCATAGTTACTTCCCTTATTCCAGCTCCCAAACGTTAGAAGATTTTTGTAGCTTTTTCTCCTTGTCTTGAATCATGCCAATCAGCAAATGAAGATGCTGAAGGCTCCACTCCCACAGGCTTTACTGAATTCACATCACCATGGTTGACTCCTGTCCAAGGAATCATCCCTTCTCCACTTCCATTTCAAATGCCCTTGGACCTCAGGGTCCCATGTGCTGGTAGCATCTCCGACAATGTTCTGTTTCCTTTGTGAAGGTTTTTGGCATATGGAAGTGATTCCAAGCTATGCATATGATATTCAGAGTCTTTTTTCTCTGAAATGAGGACATAAGTATTTCTTAGTTATCTTTTCTGAGCGTGGAAATTCTGCTGAAACGCTCACTCTGGGTGACCTTACTGGCATTTGAAATACCAGTGACATAGCTTCTGGTGACAATGTGTTCCAGTCACACATGAGCCACCATAGTAACATACACATGCAGACAAGCAGATTTGTAGCAAACAAATATTCCTTCTACCCATAGTGTGATGTGCTAGGCCTCTGTGGCTATCATCCCATTTTTAAAGATATGTTTACTACAGTAATGGGAAAGGTTAGTTTGGAACTCAATCTGACTTTAATAGAGCCTGTGTACTGAGTCACAGCTAGTTTGAGACATCTTTAGGCTGTAATATAACAGGGGAGATGGACCAAGGTACAACCTGTCTTTCACTGAGAACATCTTTAAAACTACCTCAGAAGAAGATGTGAAACAAAAGTTATGACTGAGATCACATCTTCTGAGGTAGTCTTAAAGGTGTTCCCAAGGAAATACAGACTTTAAAGATACACCAATCTGATATCTCCTGTTACCCACTTCTCCATGTGATTTAAGACACCATCCTTTCTTTTCCTGGAATGCGGCATATATATGGGTGCCAAGAGAAAGTAAAACAAAAATAAAGAACATCCTCAGTCTATATTAAACCGAAAAGGATTAAAGAAAAAAAATCAAGCCTCGAGTTGCATTGTTGAAAGATTCTGCAGACAAGAGATCAAAAAGAAGAGTTGCATTAAGTGAATCGGCTGCCCAAGACCTATTTAGAGTAATGGAAAGCAAGAATGTGACTTTGAGGACTAAGGTCTGCTTGGTCCAAGCTATGGTCATTTCAATGGCCTCGTATGCATGTAAAGACCGACCTATGCAGGGTTTTTTCAGTTGGGCATAGGGTTGCTATGGGTCAAAGCTGAGTCAATGGTGCCTAAGATGACAACAGTGTTAATAAATATGCTGTATCTCATAAGTATATTAATATTGATTTCCTGATTATGATGGAGTTCTAAAGTTTTTCAAAATGATGTCATTGGGAAACCAAGTTGAAAATATAGATGATCTCAAAAAAGAAAAAAGAAAATATAGATGATCTCTTTATTATTTTTATAGATGTATATAGAGGCATAAATATATATAAATAAGAGCTTCAGACAATTATATGTGTGTGTATTTGTGTATATATGTGTGTGTATATGTGTGTGTGTGTATATATATATATATATATATATAATTTTGCTACAATCAGTACAGAAGAGTCAGAAGAAGAACTTCCTTAACGCTGAAGACCCTTTCCCGGATGCTTTTGATCTAGGTGACATAGAGTTGTACCACCAATGAAATGGCAAAGAAGCAGTAAGTGCAATAAAAACACGAGGTGGTGCTGTGGGTTCCCTGACTCACAGAGCAAAAATAATGAGTGCCTTTGGGCGAGAGACTCATTTACAGAGAGTGGATTGCCGTCAGGTACTTATTAAAGTGACCAGATTTTGCGTGGGACACCATCTACCAGGGTGTGTGTGGGGGGTTCCTTAATTAAAAATTTGGTCTATATGGAGGAACAAAAATGTTTGTAGAGCACAAAATAGTATAGTGATATATTTATTTTAATTTTAAAATGCCGTGGGACATTGTCAAAAATGTTAAGCAGGACGTCTGGTCACCATAGGGCCTAGAAATATTTTCTAACACAGGCTGCTAGCTCACCTAGCCTGCAGGATGAGGACTGCTGTCAGAGTGGGCATATCAGAGGCAGAATTACACTTGCCCAAGCAAAGCAGGGGTGAAGGGATCACAGGACAGAGAGGCAAAGAGCTAAACGGTTGTAATCAGTTATTTCTGTAATAAAACCTATTCTTGGGCTGAGCCCTGGTGGCATAAGTGGTTGAGTGTGGGACTGCAACCCATGGGCTTGGCGGTTCAAATCCAGCGAGGGCTCTCAGGAGCAGCACCCGGTAGTGCCCACAACCACCAGAGGCAGTGATACTGCCCCCAAAACAAAACAACAACAACAAAAAAACCTATCCTCATGAAAAGCTTCACCATAGCAAACACGTCTTAGTCAATATTTCCAAATGGAACAGATTAAGTGGAATTACCTCTTTAAGGAATTGCATTTGATAGCATACTGTTGCTGTTTTACTTTCTTGTCTTTCATTGCATATTGTGGTGTCGATTTTTTTCATGTTTGGGATGAAAAAATTTTCCTGTTGAAGTCAATTTTATATCAAAACATTCGTCAATAATGCCTTCAGACAGTTTATATTTCACCTTCATTTTTCTTGAATTGATTTGGTGCCTTATCCAAAGATCTAACAAATCAATCAGTGCATAAAATAAGTCCACAACATTGGAAATTTCATGTAAAAGAAAAGTAGAAGATACTTCCATAGAATTTTTTTTTTAAGAAGGAGCATGATCAATTATTTGCAGTTCAGTCACAAAGATGAAGGACAGCCATAGTTAGTTGATGACTATACCTAAGAATTTACTCAATTTTTTCCCATACAATTTCTTATTCATTCATACATTTATCGATGCAGACAATGGTTTAGAATCAAACAGTATCTGAAAAGCAGTCTACTTGGGTCAGCATATCCAGAAGTAGAACCTGTGGGTCAAGGGCGGAAAGAATAATGCTTCCTGCTGCTATGTTCATAGGGTCAGTGGAGGGTTGGTAAGGGAGCGAATAGGCTGTTTTTGGAACTCAAATGTCTATTTTACTTTAATTTCATTACAAATCCATCTGTGGCCAAGCAAAGGCATAACAAGTAACTTAAGATCTAATCTCATTACTTTTGTCTACTGTACAACTGGAATGACAAGGTGCAGCCAAAATTATTTTCTCTTCATATCCCCTTTTTCAAACCCTTTTCATTTCAGTTTAGTAATAGTCACAGGAATATATTAGTGACAACTGGCTAGAATTTGAATCTACAACTTTTTGTTTTGTTACGCAGTTACCAGATACTGCTCACAGCAGTACTCTTTGCAACAGAGCTAAACACTGCTT
The DNA here is from genome assembly GCA_004026705.1 of Nesogale talazaci. NCBI lineage: Eukaryota > Metazoa > Chordata > Mammalia > Afrosoricida > Tenrecidae > Nesogale > Nesogale talazaci. The sequence goes on along the minus strand of PVJH01000722.1, from coordinate 195,551 downwards.
GCCTGACCATGCACCATCTTCACAACTTTTCCTATGTTTGAATGAACACACACAAAAATGTTACAGACATTAGTCAATTTATTTTATTGAGAATTGTCTCGTTTTTCTGATTTTCTACTTTAGCCAGCATAATGGCCTTCTTAAGGGACTGATCCCTCCTGATAATGTCTTTCAAGTAAATAGAAGGGTGCCTTTTTTATCCTTTTTTAAAGGAGCTAGCTGCCTGTGCTTATCACAGCACACATTTCTGTACTCTTCTGGCAGTCTCTGGTATATTTAAAAGTATATTAAAAGTATTTGCCAATACCATGTTTTAGAAACATCAATTCCTCCCCTGTCTACCTCATACATTGTTTAACTTTTGCAGACTAGTGAGGTACTTGAAAAGACCATGGCTTGGGTTCAGTGCACTTTCATTGTCAATGGGATATTTTTCTTTTTACACTTTAAGAAGTTTTGCAAATTACTTCTCAACCTTTTGGCTAAGATCAAGTGAACAAGTTTTGCAGATATGCAATGCATCCATTGGTTTTTAAATCTGCTGCTCCCATAGTCACTGATTTTAGATCCAAGTGAATTTAAATGCTTGAAAACTCCAATTCTGTATCCTTTATCATTATGTTGCTTACTGGCCCAAGTGGTAGGAATTGTGTTTTCTTTATATGCAGATAGAGTCCATATTGAAGCCTATAACCCTTGTTATTTATGAGTGAGTGTTTCAAGGTATTTTGTTTTCAGCAAGAAAGGTTGTATTACATGTGTACTACAGGTTGTCAAAGAGAATCCTCCCCCCCACTCCAAATCCTGGTCTTGCATTTCCCCAACTCTCAGATTATTTGCTTAGCATGATTGGATAAGTGTGGGGAATGGACACAGATCTTTGCATATATTCCCTGATTTTGAAAGCATATCGATACCTTGGTCCATTGGACCACATTCTTGTGGAATGTTTCCACAAGAGCACAATTAAGTACATTTTTTGCAGCATCATTCATAATCTGTAAACCACAAGTCAAATAATATTTGCATAGTCAATGAAACACATGTCAGTTTATTTCTGTTATCCTCATCTTTAATTTAAGCTCCATCTGACATCAGCAATGAGCACCTCTTTTTCCAAGTCCTCTCCTCACTCTGATTTGAATTTGTAACGGTTCCCTGTAGATTTGTTGCTGCGACCATATTCAAATTACCTTCTGTTACTTTTACTTGCATTAATGGTATTGATTCAATGATTTCTCTTCGACCACCTTTCTTTAAAAAGAACACAAATATGAATATCTTCCATTTGGTTGACCAGATATTTGTCTTCCAATTTCCTTGGCATAGATGAGTGAGCACCATCGTGTTGCATCTGCTTACGGAAATATTTGATTATTATTTTAACAGTTCTTGGAGTTATGTTTTTCCCCACTGTCTTTGGTGCGACTTGGACTTCTCCTTTCAGTAACATTAATTCTCAACATAATGCTTCCTTTAAAAACATTTGGATACTGACCAATTATTTTTGTTATAGTGATTCTATTTAATCCTTTTTCATTGTTTTACCATCCTTTTACCAACCTTTTTCTTGTTGTTTATGTTCTCATAGAATCTTGCAATTTTGCAAATAACACCTTGATTCTTTTTTTCTCCAGTTATTTTAGCTTGATAAATGTTGAGCATGTCCTTTCCTTTCAGTTTTCTACCTTTAAGCCTTTTCATATTTCATCAGAATACTCTATTTTGAATGCACAGATATCATAAGAAATCTGTTTGGATCTTTTATGTCACATTTCCTACTTGCACTTTAGCTATTTTGCATTCAAGAATAAGTTTCAAAAATCCCTTCTGTTATTCAATTTGGTCTTTTCATTGCTTCCTGCCTTTCTAGTGACATTTCTTCACATATGATGTCCTGGATGTCATCCCACAAGTCCTCTGGTGTGTGGTCATTAGTGTCCACTGCATTAATCCCATTTTTGAAATGGTCTCTAAAGTTAGGTGTCAGAGACTCAACTTTGTGCTTTGTCTCTTCTGGTTTTTTAATTTCTTTAAGCTTCACATTTTACTTATATTTGAGAAATTGATGGTCATCCTACAGTCAGGCCCTGTCCTTCTATGACTGTTGATTGAATTTCTTTATTGTCTCTTCCCAAGGATATAGTCAATTTGATTTCTGTATATCCTATCTGGCATGGTACATATGGACAGTCACCATTTGTCTTGTTGAAAAATGGTTCTTGAAATGTCTTTGGCATTGTGAAATTCTTTGTGGTGATCTCCAGCACCATTCCTATCACCAAAGCCAAATTTTCTAATGGATCCTTTTCAGTCTCAAACTCATTTCTAATCATTAATAATTAGCACTCTAGATTGTTTTCATGTTTGATCAATTTCACATGAAGGAAGTGAATCGACATCTTCAATTTATTCTTCTTTATTAGGAATAGTTGGTGTATTCATTTGAATAACAGTCACCTTAATTGGTCTTTCAGGTAGGTGCATTGTCCTATCACTGACAGTCTTGTATTTCAGGATAGATCCTGAAATGTCCCTATTCATAATAAATGTGATCCCACTATTTTTAAATGCGTCATTCCAGACACAATAGACTACATAATTGTTTAATTCAAAATGGCTAATGCCAGTCCATGTGAGTTCACAGATACCTGGGATATCAATCCTTATATGGTTCAGTTCCTTTTGGAGGCCATCCAATTTTGATGTTCTAATCATTCATTTCTATATGTAGCTGTCTATTCTTATGTTGCATTGTGCCAATCAGAAAAGAAAGCTCCATCAGTGTTCTTAAGGTTGACTCTACTTTCACAAGAAGCTTTTACTGGATCTTATTTTCGGTGCCTTCGAACCTGAGGGGCTCATCTTCTGTCACAATATCAGCTATTGTCCCACTGTTATTCATAAAGTTTTCAGTGGCCAGTGATTTTGTCAGTAGTTATTTTTCAGGTCTTCCTTCCCAGTCTGTCTTAATCTATGTTGGAACATGCCAATCATGGTTGACCCTACTGTTGGCATTTGAGATAACAATGGCTTAACTTCCAACACAGCAGCAAAATAAAACCAAAATCATAAAACAAGCTGATAGACAAGTGGTGGGCCATTAGATTTCTGATTATTTATGGAATTTAAATTATATTTCACTGAAATAATGCATGTTACATGCCAGCTGGCCATACCATGATCCTCAGGGGGTGGACAATTGCATAATACCTTCCATTTTATAATCTGATGTTTTCAGCTAGAGATAAGACATCCCATATTGATGGATGTTCAGGTAATGCTTTCACTCATTTTTAGTCTTGCAGTCTTCTCATTATGTTTTGACCACCAGTTTGGGGAAAAGGAGAAACTTTCAGACTGCTGCTTGACCTATAGATTTTGGATTCATCAGATCCAGGTGGCAGTCAGGCAGTTATCTCACAGGGATATATGTTGTGCCAGCCACTGAAGCCTTGTGAGTCAATGGAATCATCTAACCTCATACTTGGCCCACAGATTTTGGATTTTCTAGATTCCATGAATAAATTAGACATTTCATTGCAATAGTCCTCTCTCTCTAATGATATATCATTAGTGCTTAAATATTATATTTTCAACAGAGGTTCTCCACAATTTGTTTGGTGTATTATATGCATTATAAATCAATATATATGTGCATTATATGCATTATAAATCAATATCGCTGATATCACATCAGTAACATTTTGCTAACAATCATCTCACAGTATTTGCTCTGGATCCCTGGAAGCACAGTAGCTAGGTATGAATCTGTTAATAACAGGGTCAGCAATTTGATACCACCAGAAAACATTGTGCATCTCAACCAGGTGTTGCTTCCCGTCTATAGAGTTTTGAAGAAAACTGTTGATAACCTGCACAATATGCTGGCCCTTCTGGCGGTCCCTCAGGAAGAGGATGTGTGGTCATGAAGGTGGGTGCTGAAGGACATCTCTCTAAAAGCAAATGGCTCCACAGGCTGTAACCCACTTCCAGACAGATGAGTTTGACTTAGTGTGCTATGGTTTTGTTTGGGTTTGTTTGATCATTTTACTGGGGGCTCTTATAGCTCTCAAAACAATCCATACATCAATTATATCAAGCATATTTTTACATATGTTGTCGTCATTATTTCCTAAACATGTGCATTCTATTTGAGTCTTTGGTATAGTCTCCTCTTTTTACCCTTCCTCCTTCCTCCCTGCCTTTGAACCCTGAATAAATTATAAATTATTATTTCATATCTTACAATGCCTACACTCTCCCTTCCCCTGTGGTTTATTGCCCCCTTCTCTCCCCACCTTCCCCTTACCATCATGGTTTCTGTGCCTGAAAGGTTTATCTGAGCTGGGTTTCATGTGCTGTGAGCTCTTATCTGTACCTGTGCACATACTCTGGTCTAGCCCATAGTGAAAGGCAGGATTGAGGCCATAATAGCTGGTTTAAGAGAGCCTCAAGGATCCAGAGAGATATTGTGTGTTTCACTGGTGTTATGCATCACTCATGAAGTTGATTTCAACTCATACAACCATGTCAGCTGGAGTAAAACTGGCCCTGTGAGTTTCTGAGACACCAACTCTTCCTGGAGGAGAAAGCCCCTTCTTGCTCCCACAGAGTGCACCGTGCTTTCAAACTGCTGACTTTGCAGTTCCAACCCAATGCACAACCACTGGACTGTCATGTCTCAGGAGTAATCCATGGACGTTTGAAATAAATGCCTTTGCTCTTGCTGCAGAAATTTTGATACTAAGATTACAGGGAAAGCAGAATGCAGCCCCAAGATGAGAAGACAAATTGTCATTAAGGACCAAAACACTAAGCTTACCTGCAATTTTAGTCTTTTTCTGTACTTTCCTAGAATATCCAACAGCAATCCCTCTTATAGTTGATCTCTATGATCACTTGATATCTATTAATCAAACATATCCTTCAAATACATAGTTGAAATGATAGTACTGTGCCACTCCCAAATAGCTTTCTCTCAATAGGCTTCCCAGTGCATTTGGGGAAAGTGGGGGCCCGCCACTATGGGTGTGAATGTTTTGATAGAGTCATTCTGTGGACCCAGATGTGACTGCTTAAGAAACTCCAGTTGCCATCTACTTGACTCTTCCCCCAGACAACCTCTTGTGTGTCTGAGTAGAACAAGATGCCAATGGGGCATTCTTATGTCTTCTTTTTACCATTAGTTCCTCAGGGTTTTCTTGGAGGGGCTCATCTAGATGGACTCATACCTGAAATATCTTCATATCAGCAAAGCAAACACATCATTTAAACCTCCCAGAGAATCCGCATTTCTCCATGAAAGAATCATGCATTTAATCCATATTACACATTCACTCTAAGGGAAATTCCTAAAATAAAAATTCTGACAATCAAGATATGGTGGCATCTTACAAAAGTTGAAACCGCAGCAAATCTTTGTAGTTGAGTAAAGCATTTATGTTTCAGAAATGTGACCAAATCTCACTGGATGTCATAATAAGAAAAAGGCTACAAATATCCTTGGAGATTTGTTTAAACATATTGATTTCCTTTAAGAAATAAAAGAAAGAAAGAAATTAAGTAACCAATGTGTAATTCTAAAATGTCAAGTGCACTCTAGACATAATAGATTATGTTTGGTTGGCAACTGTAATTTTGAAAAGTGTAGTGAATATCTTAAAAGAAAATGTCACAGCATAGTAGATAAATTCCAGAACTGCTTCCCTTTCTAATTTAAGTAGAAGGGGAAAGGCCTGGACTTGACCTCTGTTTCCTGTGAATGTTTTTCTTAATGACCTACTTAAAGATATTGCTAGAAATCAACCTGATGTGCTTTATTATTGAAGAAGGGAGGCAGATCCCCCAGAAGACATCATAAATACGTGGTACATTAAAGAAAGTAAATGTGAAATGACTCCTGGCTAAATCCTTTGAGCTCTGGCTCAAGAAGAGTCACATAGATCCTCATTGAACTCTGAAATGGTATTGCTAGCATCAGATTTATTTATCTCAGGCCTTGTGTCGGTATTTACAATTCTATTCATCCTGCTGTAATGTGGCATAAGCAGTGTCTTTGAAAAATGTGATTGCTGTATAAATATGAAATGTATAACCATGACCTTGGGGGCAACACTATTTTCCTTGGGTAGATATTTAGGATCTAATCTATTGGTCCCAACATTGGTGTCACCTCAGGATATCCCTACCTTTCATTACAGAGGAAAGAGCACAACGTGGTTGCCTCCGGCTGTTTCCTCCGTGCTACCTGTAAGATCAACCTAAAAAACTCACTCTTGCCAAGCTGATCTGTGTTAAAGAGTGGAGCTCTCAATAGGAGTCTCTGGCGGACAACATTGGAGACACAGAGTGGGAGCCACTCCTGAGCTGACCCAAGCACACCTCGGCAAAGCGCTAAGCGAGTGCAACAGAAAAGCATGGGCGGCCGAGCAAGAAAGTCTGAGGGAGTACCTAAAATAGACTTTGGGACCAGGGCATGGCTCCCCATCAGACTGGAACAGAAAACACTCCTAAAGGTCAACACGCAGTGCTTGAACTATTAACAGGCTTTTCGTTATTGTCATTGCTTTGCTGTTGTTTTGTTCTGTTTTCTTTTGTTGCTTTGTTTTGCTCTGTCTTGTTTTTGTGCATGTTATTATTTATTTTCACAGGCTTATCTAGATAAGATAGGCTAGAGAAACAACCTGGAGGAGAAAATAACAGGGCCAAAGTTTCTGGCAGGACATGGGAGAGGGTAAGGTGGGGGAAAGGAAGTGGTGTTAACTAATCCGGGGACAAAGGACAAGTAATAAAAAATGATGGTGGGGAGAGGGTAGGAAGCCTGGTAAGGTTTGAACAAGGGTAATGGAAGCAAGAGGAACCACTGAAACCCAAATGAAGGCTGAACACGATAGTGGGACAAGAGGAAAGTAAAAGAAAATAGAGGAAAGAACTATGATGCAAAAGGCATTTATAGCAGTGTAAATAAAAGCATGCACATATGTAACTATATATGCATATATACATGTATATATATCTGAAGATGGAGAAATAGACCTATGTACATCAATTTTAAGTTTAGTCTTAAACAGATGGACATTGAATCTCGACTCAAATACTCCATTCCATGAGGCTTCCCTCGCCAACAAGATAGCTAAAGACAAAGCAGGGGCATCAGCAAATGTGGTTAAGAAAGCTGATGGTGCTAGGGTATCCAAAGATATAGTGTCTGAAATCTTAAAAGCTTAAAGATAAACAAACAGCCATCTAGCTGAGAAGCAACAAAATCCTCATGGAAGAAGCATATCAGTCTCTGTGATCATGAGGTGCCGAGGGGATCATGTATCAGGCATCAAGGTACACAAAATCAGATAATTGGGAATGAGGGGAAGTGCAGATTGGGGACATAAAGCCCATCTGTAGGCAACTGAAAGTTCTCATACAGAGGGGTTGGGGAGGAGATGAGCCAGTCAGGGTGCGGCATAGCAATGGTGAAACTTACAGCTTTCCTCTACTTCTTAAATGCTTCCCACTCCCCACTACCATGATCCCAATTCTATCTTACATATCTGGATAGAGCAGATAATGTACACTGGTACAGGTAGGAATGGGAAACACAGGAGCTCTAGGAAAGGTGGTCCTTTCAGGACCAATGATGAGAGTGGTGATACTGGGAGTGTGGAGGGGAAGTGGGGTAGAAAGAGAGAAACAATCACAAGGATCAACTTATAACCTCTTCTCTGGGGGACAGACAACAGAAAAGTGGGTGAAGGGAGACGTCAGACAGAGTAATATATGACAAAATGATAATTTATAAGTTATCAAGAGTTCATGAAGGAGGGGGGAGCAGGGAAGGAGGGAAAAACGAGGGACTGACACCAAGGGCTCAAGTAGAAAGCAAATGCTTTGAGAATGATGATGGCAGCAAATGTAAAAATGTGCTTGACACAATGGATGCATGTATGGATTGTGAAGAGTTGTGTGAGCCTGTAATAAAATGTTTATTTTTTAAGCCAGGAAAGACAGAAAAGATCAAAATGGATTTTAGAAAAAAAACTGTGAAACATGCTCTAAATCATAGAGAAGCTAGGACAAATGGGGGAAATGAAGTCAAAGAAAGGGATAGAAAATGTCCGACAGTTCAAGAAAGCAGTGTTCAAATGCCAATCTTGTTTCCAAGTTGAAAAGTAAAATGGTCTAGGGGCATCCAGATTTTTAAATCTGATTAGCTGAGCTGATGGCAAAAACTAAAACAAGTATTGGTCTACTGCATACACCCTGGCATTTGAGGCTTCTGGGCTTTGAGGGGCACTAGTCCTCTCCGTAACTGCCAGCTTAATAAAGACTCTTAATATGGAAAAAAAGCCAGTATCAAAATGTGAAAACCTAGAGTTCAAAAGTCAAAAGGGAAGAACAAATACATTATATCTTAAAATGGAAAGACTAAAGAAAAAAACTTCAAAACTCACTTGTCATATTGAAAAATTCTACGGGAAAAATATTGAATGATGCAAGAGGCATCAGAAGAAAATGAAAACAGTGCACTGTCACTGTACCAAAAGGAATGAATCCACATTCAATCATTTCAAGAAGTAGCATAGGAGCAAGAGCCAATTATAATGAAGAAAAAAGTTAAAATTTCATGAAAGCAGTTGTCAAAAACAAGGCCAAAGAAATTGATGCCATTGCAATTGAAATGTTTCAACAATCAAGTGAAGTACTAGATGCACTCAATACTATATGCCAAGAAATTTGGAAGACAAGGTACTTGGCCTATTGATTGTGAGATATATATATATATATATACACACACACATATGTATATATTTGCTAAGAGGACTGATCTAATAGACTTCTCAGATTATATCATTAGTATTACATCCAAGCACGATTTTCCTCAAGAACTTTCAACAACATTGTGGCAACACATTAACAGAGAACAACTAGTAATTCTGATGGATTCAGGAGAAGAGTTAGAATAGGGGATATCATTTTTGATATCATAATTTTCCTGGCTAAAAGCAGAGACTAGTAGAGAGATAATTACACGTGCTTTACTGACTGTGAAAAGGCATTCAACTGTGTGAGTTATAACAAACTCTGGATAGCCCTGAAAAAAAAGTGGGAATTCTAGAACATTTAATTGTGTTAATGCAGAACATGTACATAAGTCAATAGGCTGTTTTTGCAAATAGTACAGGGAGATACTGCATGATTTAAAGTCAAGAAAGGTGAATGGCAAGTTTGTATCCATTCACCATACTCATTCACTCGGTGCACAGAGCTAATAATTTTGGAAGCACTGCCTGAGGAATGAGGCATCAGGATACTGATCGCACAACCTTGCTTGCTGAAATGAGGAGGACTAGAAGAATTTGCTGAGGAAGATCAAGAATTGCAGACTTCAATATTGCTTAATATAAAGGAAACATCTTCTCATACTTTGGTGTTATTATTTGATCTTGTTTTGATCCATAATCAAAGCTAATTGAAGCAATAGTTAAAACATCAAATAACTTTTTACACTGGTAAGTCTGTTGCTGACGATCTCTTTAAATAGTGTGAAAATAAGAATGTTATTTTGAGAACCAAGGTACCCATCACTGAAGCTATGGTATTTTCAGTGACCTTAGTATGGATGTGAAAGTTGAAGCTGAAGAACCAAGACTTAAGATGAGGTGATAGTGGAGGAAGGTAAATTCTAACCTCAACTGGGTCCCAGAATGGTGGGGAACAAAGACAGAGACAAAGAAAATCCTGCCTGGATGATACTTCCTCTTACATAACTTTCCCCAGCAAAATCTCTTGAGAATATTCTCATGATCCTCATTGGTAATCGATTATGCATTGGTTTTTAGATGTAAGATCTTTTAAAAAATAGATACAAAGGGAGAAATCTAGTGTAAAATTCTTCTAACCTTTTTTTTTTGCCTTTTCTTTGTCAAATCTTTGACACTTGTACAGTTTTCAATCTCACCCTGGAATGTTAAATAGATTTATTTATAAAGAAATCCCTGCTCTGTTAAGAGACACAGTTTTGAAAAAACATATGGCCATCATCATATGCAGAATATCAGGAATATTTTATCAAGTCTCTGTCTCTCTCGCTTTCTTTGGTTTAAAGTAAAAGAGGTAGGCAGAAACTCCCCTTCACAATTCTTACATTGGATGTGATGAAGGATGACAGCTAGATCATGTTAAATTTAATCAATGGGTAGTCAGTTTGAAAGCACAGACCTTTGAAGGCCAGAAAACGAGAATACTATTCTTCTACAAAACCCGTGTCTTTCATAAATGCACATGAAACATATAAACTATATTTGTAGTAAAATTTTAGGCAAAATGCACATGTTTAACCAGTACTATGTATTTAATATGTGCAAAGTTACTTTTCAGTTTTGTTTAATGTCATACAGTAATTTAATTATTAGCATTCAATGGTAAAGAAATGTCTTCTTTCTTCTTTAGATATTTCAGTCTTTTAAACTTTTGTATTACAAAATTTGATTTTCTTACATGGTTATCCTAGTTCGTAAATATCTACCCTTCTTTTTGAGGATGATACTTTAAACTATATGACTGTGAAATTTAAAAAAATAATAATTCAAAAGTCTGAGGAATATTTGAACCACATTTTCAACAACAGCTTGCTCCCTATAATCTACAGGTTTCATTTTAGATGCTACTTCCTCTTAGACTGCATTCCTCAGACTGATTAATGAAGCTCCACGTCCTTATTCCAGCCCAGCCTGTTAGTATAGCTCCCAGCTCACTCTCAGTACAGGCCCCTTGTCTGTGAACCCTGAGTGGCAGAACTTTACATCAATTTTGCCCATTTAACATGGGCTCTTTGTCAATGTTGATATAAGAAAAAACTCTTAGCATGGTCTTATTCTTTCAACATGCTAACACCTAGGGGGGTCTAAATATCTATTTTTAAGTCTAATTACATACAAAATACTAAATTTAAGCACATGGGGTAGATATAGTAGTCCTTTCTCTCCTACAAAATAGAACAAACATAAGAAAATAAGAAAAAAAGCCCCATCAGACTGGACCTGAAAGCACTCCTAAAGGTCAACAAGCAGACCTTGGCATGTTTATAGGCTTTTCTTTATCTTGTCACTGCTTTTTTTTATTTTTTGGTTTTGTTGCTGTTTTCTTTCTTTTTTTTTTTTTTGTTAGGGCATCACTGGCCTGGTGGTGGGAGTAGGAGGCCCATCCTTTGCCCCTGTGGCGCTGGAATTGAACCTCCATCCCAGACTGTTTTGTTTTCTATTGTCATTGTTTTGTGTTCTGTCTTGTTTTTTTGTGTGTGTGCATATTACTATCTCTGCAGGTCTATATTGATAAGACAGGTAGGATAAACAATCTGGAGGAGAAAACAATAGGACCTATTGTTCTGGGGGATATGGGAGATGGGAAGGTAGGGGAATGGAAGTGTTTTAAACTAACCCAGGGACAAGGGAAAAGCACATGATCCAAAATCAGTGGCAAGAGTGTGTGAGAGACATGGTAGGGCTTGATCAAGGGTAATGAAACAGAGAAGAATTGCTGAAACCCAAATGAAGGCTCAGCATGATAGTGGACAAGAGGAAAGTAAAAGGAAATAAAGGAAAGGCCTAGGAGACAAGGGACATTTATTGAGGTCTAAATACAGGCATGTACATAGGCAAATGTATTTATATATGATGATGGGGAAATATATCTACATGCATATATTTTTAGGTTTAGTATTAAAGTAGCAGGTGAACATTGGGCTTCCATTTAATTACTCCCTCAATGCAAGAACCCTTTGTTCTATTAAATTGGCAATCTATGATGCTCACCTTCCCAACATGATAGCTGAAGACAAAGCGGGTGTATATACAAATGTGGTGAAGATAGCTGAAGGTGCCCAGTATCAAAAGATATATCATCTGGGATGCTAAAGACTTGAAGGTAAACAAGGGACCATATAGCTCAGAAGCAACAAAGTCCACATGGGGAAGTACATCAGCCTTTGTGACCACGAGGCATTGAAGGGATCAGATAGTAAACATAAAAGAACACAAAATCATATCATTTTGAATGAGGGGGAATGCAGAGTGGGGACCCAAAGCCCATCTGTAGGCAGCTGGACATCCCCTTTACAGAAGGGTCCCTGGGAGGAGAAGATCCAATGAGGGTACAGTGAAGCAATGATGAAACATACAACTTTGCTCAACTTTTTAAATGCTTCCTCCAAGATCCCCACTCTCCTGATTTAAAATGGATTTACATTATAAATCCAACTAGACTAGAGGATGTAGACTGATTTGTGTTTCTGTTTTAAGACTTGAGGCTAAAGAAGCATGCAAACTTGAAACTTTAATGGGTACAGGAACAAATAAGCAAAAAGTTAGGGAATAAACCCCAAATGCTTCAAGTGCTCCCCAGAAGATCAGGAAAGAAATATGACCGCAAGATAAAAGCATTTTAGTGTGTCCCAACACCACAAAAGAAACGGGAACCCACCCCATTGGCTTCTGCAGCAACAACGTGGAGAATGACCACTTTATTTCTCCCTGTGATGCAGTGATATGCTTCCACAACCTTGTTCCAGTGATGGTTTAGAGTGCTGGGCAGGGAACCATGGTTTCTTCTCTGTGAAGAAATGAATACAACACGGACACCTGGCAAACATGCAGACTATATGGGGATGCCCTCCAGATTGGAAACAGACAGAGGAGATGTGGTGGACAGGTCAATTCTGATTTGGTCATTAAACCTATCAGACTATAAACCAAATCAAAGTCTGGTCTTTAGGCCAGGTTGGCCAGAGAGCCTGACAGATACCAATGACTCCTGACTCATCCTCTGTAGGTCTATATCCTGGTCAATTTGGCAAAGGGTCCCTCATTTCACCTGATATCAAATTGGTGAGGGAGAGGGTAGGGTATTGATTATTGAGTGCCTGCCATGCAAAGATATGAAAAGATCCCCTGGGACAGAGAGACATATCTATCAGAAGGATGAAGGAAACTGATGGGAAAAGTCACGTGAGGGGAAAGGGAGCAAACACATCTGGGGGAACTTAAGTGCATGAGTATTGGTAGAGAAAGGGGGAGGACCAACCTCCACGTGTGTGTGTGTGTGTGGGGGGGGGTTAATGACTGAAAAATATTTTTAAAAACCTTGAATGGGAAGTATCTGTGGTAATATGCACCAAATTAGCACAAGGGTCTGAGTTTCTGGGCACATCCTGGGGACCCAAGTCACATGCCAAAGAACACTGAGGTCTGGAATCCTGGATCTTTAAGGTGCACAACATGCTCCAAAGGACACACCAAATAGATCTGGTGCCAATACTCCATGAGGTTAATTGGACTCTACCACAGACACACTGGCAACTGAGGACTTAGATTGAGAATCCATGGTGTTTGAAGAAGCAGAAGATAGCTGTGCCAAGATTATTGAACTGTCAGTAGGCAGACATCATTGATTTAGTACATCAGTGCACTATATGCTGTGTTATGACATATATTATTCCACCAAACCTGTGACTGAAATTCTCAATGAATATTATTTTTGTTTTTGTGAGCATCACTGTCTCTGGTGGTTGTGGGTGCTACCCAGTGCCATTCCTGAGAGCCGACGCTGGAATTGAAGCACCAAGCCCGTGAGCTGCAGTTCCGCACTCAACCATTTACGCCACTGGGGCTCAGCACCTCAATGAATATTGTTATAAAATTTTCCTGACAATCAACACTCAGTATTTGTGTGAATAGTGTCCAGAACAAAAGGATTTATTTTGTACAATGTGAGTAATTCAGATATGGGAATTACATGCCAAATAAACTGTTAAAAAGTTTACCTGGGCTTTATTAACAGATCTCTTTCTGTTTCTTATTTTATAAAGAGTCAAAGTGATATCCAAGTGCCATGGATAGGAGAAATGGAGGTTCTGTTTAGAATAATTGGGAAATTAGGAAGTGGGTGATGGTAGGTGTTGAACAACATGATATTTATATATATATATACACACACACACATATATATACACACATACACACATACATATCTCCTTCACATGTTTTATTAATTACATATTGCATATATAGTTGTATGTAATTAATAAAATTGAACTGTACACATGAAGGGTATTCAAATGGTAAATATTTCTATCTATATTATTAAAGTCTAACAAACATGTATACAAATAAAATATCGTTAACATATGTAAATATTAATTTGCTTATTTTTAAAAATTAAAGCCATATTTTGGGGTCTAAAAAGAGCAGGATTCTTTTTAAAATGTTGAACAACATGAATTTATTTCAGGATGATGCACAGTACTGGAAACAATCATGAGTCATGGAAAAAACTTTATCGCTAAGAATTTTTGTTAGGATTATGTGTATATATACATATATTATAGCTCTTTTTCTATATGTCTTTCTCTAATAATTTATCTATCTCAGCTCACTAACCCCTAGTATATCCACCTCTGCATGTTCTCTTTCTTTTTTGACAACTCTCAATTTTCCTAGCATCTTACTTTTTGCTATCCAACTTCCAATTATACAGCTGTTACTTCTCATTCTGAGTCTTGCCCCATCAGCAAATGAGCTCCCCAAGGCTCTGCTCCATCAACCTCATTATGGCTGACTCAACCTTGAGAAAGTAGCTTTTCCTTAGTCATATTTTGGGGGAGCATCACTGCCCTCTGGTGGTCGTGGGAGCTACCCAGCCTTGCTCTCAGAGAGCTGCTGCTAGATTCGAAGTGCCAAGCCCTTGGGACACGGTCCCACACTCAACCATTACGTCACCGGGGCTCAGCCCTCCTCAGTCATATTGCGAGTGCCTTTCAACTGGAGGCGATTGTCTTCAGGCATTGCCTTGGACAATGTTCCCCTGCTATTCGGAGTTGTTTTTCCAGCATCTGACAATGTTCTGCTGCTATTGATAAGATCTTCAGTGGCTCTCAGGTGGACATCCAATTCTTTCTGCATAGTCTGTTCCTGTTATCTGTTGAAGTTGTTCCACTTTCAGTGACCCTATTGGCATTTGAAATGCCACTGACAGAGCTTCCAACATCACAGCAACACACAAGCTACAGCTTTATGATAGACAAATGGCTTATAGAGATGGTATAAACTACTTATTAATAATAATTGTGCAATTTACTTATATGTGTAGCTATGGATTTAATTAGAAACCTGTGTGTTATAAGCTCTAGCCTTTGAGTATAGGTTTACAATCCCTTTCCGCATTGGGTTGTGTTTTTTTTGTCAGTCGGTTAGGATTGAGTGACTTGAGTCACTATATTCAGAGATATAAAAGAGATGAAATGAGGAATTTATATTGTAGAAATGAGAATGGATAATAACAAGCCACATGAGGATTTCCCAGGAACCAGGAACCAAGTTGAGGAAGTATCTAGCCTCTTACTTTATGTAGAAGAAATCTGTCAAAGCCATCCATTCTACTACTCCTGCTAGAGAAGCATCAGGTAACTGAGACATGCACCTACTACACATATATACTAGGCTGTATCAAAAATGTGGCTTCTGGGGGTTCTCTTTACAAACAAAATGTATTCAAACATACCTTAGTGATCAATGCTGGCTTCAGACAAGTTAAGAAATAAACTTGTCCTATTCTCTTAAGGATGATTTAAAATTGAAAAGAAAAGCTAAGAAATAAATGTTGTGTGAAGATAAGCTACTTATTTTTTCTTTCCATAAGCCTTTTAAAAATATAGAAAACTAATGAAGACAATATTATGAAACCAGTAAGGTGGCAGATATGTAATCTCCTGTCAACTTGAGTGAAGGGGTGGAGTCAATCAGGTTGTAGCCTGTCAATCATGTGGTAGCTTGATGACCTCATTTGAAGGCATTTGAGAGATAAGTAGCTCACTGGAGGTCAGATCCACTTTCTCTGCCTTTCCTTTCCTGCTGCTGAGACACTCAGAGAGCAGGAGGAGACCCATGTCAGCGTGGAGATGCTTCCACTGCCACTGAATTCACCAGGCCTTCCATCCACAGGCTGGTGGATTTGCCCTTATTGCATGTGATGTGTGAGTCTGAAGAGGAATTGATGGACTAGTATAGGTCATATGGGCTAACATTGAATTTATGAACCTGATATGGACTGACTTGGGATGTTTTCTCAATATAAAATTGCTCTTTTATATAAAGATCTTTCTTATACACATATGGCTGATCTGTGAATTTGTTTCTCTAGTCAACCTAGATGAGCACAGCTAATAAACAGGGATGAATCTTGAATTTTCCAATTTGAGTAAAGTCTCATCAAAACAATGACCTCTGAGTGAACAGGCAGAACCAATTAATATCAAGACAGAATATCATCTCAGCTCAGAAAAATAGTAGTGACTCTTGTTTTTATCTAGCATTTCAAGTGGTTTTCTTGGAAGATTCGCTCTAAGAACATATGATGGTCATGAAATTTTAGGGAGAAGTTCTAAGAAATTGCAACCTGTATTAGTGATAAAAAAGTTTAGAAAAACTGAATCTATAATTTTTTTCTAGCATGAGAATATACCCAATCATTCTTTCAAGGTGGAAAGGGTCCTTGTAAGTCTGAATTAAATAGATTGCAGTGTGAGTCCAAAGCCCCATACATTTTATATTTTATGAGAAAATTGTTTTCTAAATGAAAATATATAATGACAACTATCCCATTCCAAAGGATTTTTCCCCTTTTAGGTCATAGGTTCTTTTAGTCACATGCGGGACTATCTTCCTGAGGTCAGCTCTTTGTTTCTTCTCGGGGCGGGGGGGGCACATCACTGCTCTGTGGTGGTCATGGAAGCTATCCAGCTTTGCTCCTGGAGAGCCACTGCTGGATTTGAACCACCAAGGCCATGGGCCGCGACCCACTATGCCACTGGGGTTCAGCCCCCTTGTTTCATTTTAATCTGTAACACCAGGTACTGCTACTGGGACTGTTGAAGGCTGATCACCTACCCCTTGTATGCTTAAGTGCCCTCATTGAAAACAATGTCAAATGCTCCATTTGTACATGGAAGCTGGAAAATGAATAAGGACAATCAGACTTGGTTGTGGTGTTGTCAAAGACTATTGAAAGCACCATGGACTACAGAGGAATGGACAAATCTCTCTAGGGAAGGGAATTGCAGCCAGAATGCTCCCCAGGGGCAAAGAGGGTGGGAGCTCTTCTTCCAAAATTTGAACGTGGTGTTAGGGGGACTACTCAATGAAATAGGACACTATGCTTGATGGATTCAATGGCAAGTGAAAAAGAGGAAGACCCTTAATGGGATGGAGTGGCCCAGTGAGGGCAACAATGAGTTCACCAGTAACAGCAATTGTGAAGATGGTACAGGGCTGGGTGGTGTTCCCTTCGGTTAGGCACGGGTTTTCTGTGATACGGCACTGACTAGATGATACCAAACAGCAGGATGATTATGATCCATGAGCTGCATACTCCCTCGACTGCATTAGAAACGAGCTCAGATCTGAAACGCCATCAGCATCCTCAGCCAATGGATGTTGGGTTGGAGCTTCTGCCCGTGTATCTCACAAGAGAAGTCCGCCATGCTCTCTCGTCATCCTACTCTGTTCTTTTGGAGATGATTTAATACTAAGCCGCTAATGCAGGTGAGTTCTCCCTTTAACTAGGTGCCCTTTTAAGCAGAGCACTCTCTTGACAGTTTGAACGCTGAGTACAAAACCAGGAGGTAGTTTTGGAAATCCGGGAAATGGGCAAGTTATGTAGGTTTGAGAACAAAATTGCTTATGGGAGTGTAAGTTCTTGGGGGCAAAAACTTCACGTTTCTCTCAAAAAACGTGTCTCATACCATTATGGACCACCCAGATACAGTACTCTCTTTTTTGTGTGTGTGGCATCACTGCCCTGGTGGGAGTAGGAAGCCCAGTCTTGCTCCCGGAGAGCTGCTGCTGGATTTGAACTGTCACCCCTGTGGTCTGCAGTCCCTCACACAACCACGAGGCCACCAGGGCTCAGCCACTCTCTTTTTAATCACAAGTACATTTCACGTTATCTCCAGAGTGACTCTACTCTGCCTTTTCTTCAAGAAATCCTGTGCTTTCCTTTGGTGGGCACACTGGAAGGGCAGCCCAAAAGAGGAAGGCCCTCAAGGAGAGAGATGGACAAGGTGACCGCCACAGTGGGCTCAAGCATAGGAACAATTGTAAGGATAGCACAGGCGTGGGCAGCATTGGTTACAGTTGGGTAAAGGGCTGCCGATGGGAACCAACTGCATGGCATCTACCAGCAACAACAAAGCCTGAGTGAGCTCCTGTAGGAGACTGGATGATTAGGAAGAGACAGCATCACAGTCCAGTTCTTCCCTCTGGACTGTTTTGCTCTGTGCCCTGTTAGCCCTAATTATAGATTGCTTCCCCTGTAGTGAGATGCTACAGTTAATCAACAAGTCTGTTTTAGATGAAAAATACCCAAGATATCTATTGGATATTGCTGTTCTCCCTTAGGTGGGAGCAAAAGATACAGCTAGGGTCTGACGCATGAAAGAAGTCAGCACCCTGGGGCTGTGTCTTTCAGACATTATGGGTTGGTTTGGAGAAAGAGAGAAACAGAGAGAGAGGAGAGAGAGAGAGAGAGAGAGAGAGAGAGAGAGAGAGAGAGAGAGAGACCTGTGCCTGCATCCAATGTACAGACCTATGCGTTCCAGGAGGCTCCCTCTCTGTTACCACCTGCTGTGTACATTCCCAATCCTGTATCCCAAGGACACCTGTGCATTGTGGTAAGGACAGGTATGCACTGCCAACCTCCTCCCAATAATCCCACATGATGGGCTGATTTAATTTGTTCCCTTGACCTCCTTCTAATGTTACCTTTCCTACTAACACCACCCAGAACCCAGTTCCTCTCGTTAATCTTTCATCTCCCTTTCATCTCAGTCCTTTCCCTTCAAACACATATGATTCACTAAGAAGGGGAAAGAAGATTCACAATTGTTTCCTTCCTTACCTGCACCTTCCTGAGTTTGTCAGGTAAGAAGCCTCAGTTTTAAAATCCTGCTGGATTATTTTTTACTTACAGTGTATGTAGTGCTTCTTCCCCTTCCTATCCAGACTCCCTTTACTCTGAGTTCTCAGATGTCTAGCCTAATGGCAAGTCTTCCCACGCTCCCCCAGATCACCTCGACCTCCTCATCAGAAGGAAAACGAAGCTCCACAATTTCTGTCGTCAGAGCTTCTTAGAAACAGACCGGGAAGGACCAATGACAGGAATTAGATCACATATTTAGTGACATTGAAAAAAATGCCAAGGAACACAAGGTTGGGAGACTTTCCTGAATTCTCATCACACCAAAATTCACACCTTTACTGTATCATCTTGTATTTCCTGAGCACATGCATTATTTCTTGTCTAGTGTTATAAGGTGACCAAAAGGTCCATGTAGAAACAGATGAAAATAAGATAACAAGGTCAACATGCCAGGCAGAGTTTTCAAAGGGTTTTAAGTAACCTTGGGTGACTATAACAGAAATATCATAAATCAGTAACTGTAACAAGCAGAACTGTTTTCTATAACAATGTAGAAGATCCCAAGTCTGAATCCAGAGTTCTGACATTAAGGGAAATCTGTTTCTCAGATAGTTGGAGCAGAAGGTCTGTGACTATTTTCAACATCTGTGACCCAGAGTCTTTGGAGCTGTGGATGCTTTGGCATTGATCTTACTCTGGACTTAAGCTTGTCTTAGACTCAGTTCTATTGAGAATCCACTCCAGATTCACACAAGCATGCACACACACTATTTTTTTTAAAAAAAATAGCTACACAATTGTAGAAGTGAGTAAATCCAGAGCTGCCTAGGTTTTAAATTCATAGGTCACATGCTTGTCTTGAAATTTCTTCTGACTTACATATTTTCAGGAATTGATAAAAAAAAATCAATAGGAAGACAGAAATCTTGTGGCTGCAGAATCCATTAAAGTCAAGGTTGAAAGATCAAATGACAGACCACGTATGACTCTCAAGATTGGCAGACAATATGGTAGTTAGACCATGAGCTCAAATCCAAAGAATTGGAGGACAATTAACCAGGCGCAAGATCCAGAAAAATACAAGCAAGCCCTTCCAGTTTCTACTTAAATTGGGAGCAGGCTACACCCCTAAAAGGAATTTATTTTAATTAATTGCACAGGGCTGATAGCTCTATAAATGTATTGCATTCCTTCTTAGTCTCCTTATAACCAATTGGCTGCTCAAAGCAGATCCTCCTATGGAAGTGGTTACATTGTGTTAGTTCACTTTGTGAGGGATTGCTAGGTCTAAAATGCCAGACCTGAAAATTTTGCTCTCACCAAGTTGCAATCTTCAGATAAAAATGTATGTTTCTTTATGTCTACTTTTAGTTAATAGTGCTACTCTTGACGCATTCTTCTCAAATAATTAGTCTCTCACATGGTGCTGCCTGAGAACCAGACTCCAAAGTTACCTTCACATCATTTAATCAGTTCATTTTGAACAATGCTTAGATCCTTGAGGCCATAGCAAGTTCTTGTAAATCTTATCAGAAAATACAATATGCAGTACTTCTATCACCAGAGTGGACTTGACCTTCAGCTAAGTATCAAGAGATCTATTTTCCCATATAAGGTGAGGTGGAATGTCAAATTATATAAGCAAATTAGGTGTGGTTCCCCATTTCTGCCCTTGGAATGAATTTGTAGAAGAAAGAATACAGAATTGAGATCCCTATGGGAAAGAGTACTTTCCTTCACTTCCTATGAATGTGCAAGTCATTTTAATGACAAGATATAAAGGGAGGCCAGAGAAGAATTGATGTCTTTAAGTTATGGTTTGTTCTGTGCCCTATTAGACGTAAGCATAGACTGCTGGCAAGAAATGTTGATAGTGTATTGGACTGCCAGGAGAACAAACAGATCCATTTTGGAAGAAGTAGCTTCAGAATGGTCTTTAGATGGGAAATTGGTAAGACTGTTTTAGGCATTTTGAGTATATTATGAGGAGATGCCAGTTCTGGGGAAAAGAAATTATCCTTGGTAAAGCAGAAGGTCAGCAAAAAAGAGGAAGACCTTCAATGAGATGGATTGGCACAGTGGCTACAACAATGGGTCAAACAACAGTTGTGAAGATGGGGCAAGATCAGCCTGTGTTTTATGTTGCTATACAAAGGGTCACCGTGAGTCAAAGATGAATGGTCAGGACCTAACAATAGCTATGCTTGAGCAACAGCCAATGTTAGAGATATAATAAAATTTTCAAGATCACCATTCTCCAAAACTCAGCTCTAAAATCAAAATTAGTAAATGTGTCAGTTACTTAATTTCCTATCAACTTGTGCAGCAATGGAGTCTAGCTTGTCAATCAGGTCTCAGCTTCATGATCTCATTTGGAAGCACTAAGGAGATAAATTGGTAGCTGGAGGTAGGACACAAACCTTTTCTGCTTTGTCTTCCTGGTGAAAAGACTCATGGAGCTACACTAGAGATCTGGAACTGGAGAAGCCACGTGGAGACCCCTGCCAATACTAAGATACTTCCTTTGCCACTGCAGCCACAAAAACGTCAACCCACTGGCCTGTTATCTTTCTGCATTGTCATCAGTGCATGTGTTGCATGAGTCTCAAGAGAAAACTATAGACTGGTACTGTACACATGGCTAATATCAACCTTACACATTTGCTATGGACTGAGGTGGAATGCTTTTTCAATATAAGATTGCTCTTTATATAAAGCTCTTTCTTTCTGTTATTAAAAAATCATCTTTAGGGGAGTACATACAACTCTTATTACAACTCATCCATCCATCCATTGTGCTAAGCACATTTATGCATTTGTTGTCATCATTCTAAAAACATTTGCTTTCTACTTGAGCTCTTTATATTAGCTCCTCATTTTTCCCTCCCACTCCACTCCCTCATCCTTCATGATCCCTTGATATATTTGTAAATTATTACTATATTTTCATATCTTACACTGTCCAACATCTCCCTTCACTCACTTTTCTGTTGTCTGTTACCCAAAGAAGAGGTTATATGTAGATAGTTATGATTGGTTTCCTCTTTCTACCCCACCTTCCCTTCACCCACCCAGTATCACCCCTCTCCCTATTGGTCCTGAAGGGATCATCTGACCTGGAGTCCCTGTGTTTCCAGGTCCTATATGTACCATTATACATCCTCTGGTCTAGCTGAATTTGTAAGGTAAACTTGGGATCATGACAGTGTTGTGGGAGAGGGGTTATCAAGCATTTAAGAATTAGAGGAAAGATGTATGTTTCATCATTGGTAGACTGCACTCTGATTGACTCATCTCCTCCCATGGACCCTTCTGTAAGATAATATCCAGTTGCCCACAGATGGATATTGGGTCCCCAATCTGTAGCCCCCCTCATTCACAACGATATGATTTTTTGTTCCTTGATGCATGATACTTAATTCCTTTGGCATATTGTGGTCACACAGGCTTGTCTGCTTATTCCATGGGTTTTCTTTCTTTTGAGCTAGATGGTCACTTTGTTTACCTTCAAGCCTTAAAGACCCCAGGTGCTTTAACTTTTGATAGCCAAGCACCGTCAGCTTTCTTCACCACATTTCTTTATGCACCTGAAAAGCTCATTTTTGTACACATCTAAGTCACCCTGTTTCTCTTGTCTACCCAGACTCACACATAATTTAAACAACAGCTATTGTGTTGGGGAAATGTGACCCATGGAGCATTTTATCAATCTTTTCAAAAGAAGGACACTGCAAAATAATATTCAGTTAACTCTCAAGTCCAGATTATAACTTGGGGAGACAGAATAACTAACATCAAGGCTGGTTTGGACAGTCTATAGCAGAGGTCAAAGGAAGGAAAGAGTTTCTCTGATTGATGAGTATCAACTCTCCTGGAGCAGGGATGAGGAGAAGGTGTACATACACCTGTTGACCTTCTTGATGAGCATTTTTGGATATGACTCTAATAACTCCACCATCTGGTATTTGCACTCTTGTGCCTTCTTCTTCTTCCACTGAATGGGGGCTGGACATGCTGACATAATTCTAATGAATGTGAGAGCAGATAGCGGTTATTGTTATTAGCTACCATACAGTTGGTCCCTGATTCTTGAAGACATCATGCAAATAAAATGAAACACTGTCCAGTCCTGAATCACTCCCATCATAAATTGCAGGTATGGACCACTGTGGCGCCCTTAGGGTCTTTTTTTTTTTTTTTGGCTGACTTTCAAAAGTAGATGCTTAGACCTGGCATCGAGTCCATCTTGGCCTGGAAGCTCCACTGAACACTTTCAGTATCATATCCACCTGAAAGCCCTCTCTGCTGGGCATGTGGAGGACAATGTCAACACTGAGCCTGTGTCCCCATCATGAAAGGTGAGAGTTTTACCATGAAACCGCTCATGACTTCAAAAAATGAAACATTATAAAATGGTTGTTGAGAGGTGCCTTCAAGAAGGTCCCTGCTTATATCAGCCTTAGGGACCAAAGAAGGAATGCTGAATTGTCCTGACCCAGTATCCTACGTGTTATATCTGAGCCCATTGTTTAGTCATCATGTCAAAGCATGTTCTTTCCTTGGGACTCGTCTCTCCTGATAAAATGCCCCAAACACTCGATCGATGGGATGTGAAATACAAGATCGGGTTATTAAAAAAGTCTCTCTCTCTCTCTCCCTCTCTTAGACACTTGATTCTTTATTCTCTCTTACTTCCTTATCTGTTCTAAAGAAGCCACACACCATGTGGTGTGTTGCTCTGTGAAGAGGCACAGGTGGCACAGAATCAGAGGAATCTCCTGACCAGTAGCTGATAAGAACTGAGGTTGTAAGAACAGCAGCGTAAGAGACAGGGACTCCTGTCAATGCCCTGTAATTTATTCTCCCAAGTTAAGATGAACACATCTCAACGTTGTGGGAGACCTAGAGCCAGAGTGCCAGGACATCACCCACCAATATTCCTGAACAATAGGCTCTGTGAGGCATCCAGGTCACCGTGTTACTGGTTACACAGCAAGAGATAACTTAGACCAATCTCACCCTCACAATCAAGTGTCCTGGCTTACACCATTGAGTATGCTCCTCCTCCCATCAATCCTGCACACACCAGGACAAAAACGCTGTTCTCTTCTGTGCCATTCTCACAGCTCTTTTTGGGTTTGAGCCCATTTTTGCCACCATGGTGTCGATCCACTTTGTTGAAGATCTCTGTTATTTTCTGCCCCTCTATTTTAACCAGATCAATGTTCGCCTCTGGTTACATGGTTTACCATTAGAAAAATAAAAATGCTTAATATGCAATAATCACTGGGTCACAGAGTTAGATTTCCCTTTCCTTACTCTTATGTAAAAGCGCAAATCATTCCTTAGTTTGGATAAAGACATCTGGAAGAAAACACTTGAGTCCTGACATGTGATTGTCCTCTATATTTCAGGAAAAAATAAAAAACAAACTCACTGCTATTACGTTGATGCGACTCCTAGAGACTCTCTGTTTCACAAACATGCTGTGAAACAAAATATGCACACATTTTCATGCAACCAACCATCAAGCTGGAGTCAGTCTCTGCTTTGATGACATCTTTCTCATGATCTCTAAATTGAACTACTTAAAGGGTCCGCCTCCATCTTCTCCTTCCCCCATCATGAAAACTAGTGCAAGAAGTGATGGGATATTCTTAAAGAAAACATGTGATTTCTATATGTCTAACTGTATTGCATAAACATTATTTAAGGAAAAACAAGAACAAAATCCTTCGTTGTGATTTGAATTCAACAAATAGATAAATGAAGCGTATCCCTTGTTCTTTCTTAAATAACTGTTAGCTGTTAGATTTTTTCGCATTTATCACTATTTCACCATATTGTTGTTGTCTATGATTGGAAAACAAACACACAAGCACAAAACCTGCTACCGTGGTACTTGGTAGTCTTCTTCCTCATCTGTTTGTGGAGTCTGACTCACACGTGCCCAGTTGCTATTCTGATGGGGAAGTCACCTGGAGCAGTGCTCCTTTGATGTCTCACTGTGTCTTCTCTGGCTTTGGCACTGGGGGGCTGTACTACTGTAGTGTTTTGGTGCTAATGTCGAGGGTTTGACTGACATCAGGAACTAGCTGCAAAGGCGAGAGTTGATTTGAACAAAGATGGGCTGGAGGAGAGGTGAGTCCTTTGCTTCACTTCCCCATGTCAAAAAAACTGTGCTCCATTTTGATACTCACCTTTGTTCCCGACACTAGGGAATTACACTCTGTGATAAACAGACTTTCCAGTGTGTTTCGGGACATGAGTGGCTGCAGCTTTGATGAATGCCCCTGGCTGGCTCTAGGCTGCCGTTCGATAATTGCTGCCACTGGCACAGCACAAACCCACCAGCCTTCAGCCGCCCTTTTGGACAATGTGTCCTCTTCAGAATCCTCCTGTGAACCCCTGAGCTGATTTTTAAAAGCGTCCTTGCCATGTCCCCAGGCTAGCACTCTTGGCACGGAACCCTCTGCCTTGTCGCCTGGAGTTGCTGAGGTAACACTCTGCTCCCTCCATTGTGAACCTCTGTGATGTCTGCACTCGCTCGTGTTCCTAAGCTCTTGAAGAGGTGATCACGTCATGCATGTGGAGCCTGACTCCGGTGAGGCTGCTTTCCTCCAGGAAAAAGCCTGGGTGCCAAGTCTGCTTCTAGGAAAATTACAGAGGCAACGGCAAGGAGATAAATATACATGATCAGATTATGAGTCAAAATTGTCAAAATGCCAATTTGTTTGGAATTAAGTGGCCCACTTTTCTTGTCGCAGCAGGGAACAAAGCTTTGTTTAGGAAAGAAGGATTGTGTGTGTGTGTGTGTGTGTGTGTGTGTGTGCTGATGTGTATGCCATGCATATTTGCATGTGGGTATGGTATGTATATCTGTGCATTGTGTATGTGAATGATGTGTGTTTGTGTGTTTCAGGGGCTATGAGGGCGTTATGTGGTATATAAGGTGTGTATGGTATGCTTCCCTGTTCAGATTTCATGGAAAAATGTTGAGGGAATATACCTCGCTTCCAGAAGTTCAGGCTCTGCCCCATAGAGTGGATGTCAACTCAGAGTGAGTCTATAGGTCAGGCCAGAGCTGCCTGTGTGCATCTCTGAGACAGTCACTGATAAGGAAACAGAAACCCCTATGTTCCTCTGCTGACCTTTTGAATGACAGGTCGACTCATAGCCATCATACCGCCAGGTCTCATGCTGGGAGCCCTGGTGATTTAGTGTTTACAGATTAGGCAATTAACCACAAGGTCAGTAGTTCTAAACTACCAGCCACTCAGCAGGTTAAAGACAGGCTTTCTAGTCTCTTCCAGAGTTAGCATCTCAGAAACTCACTGGAGTTATAGGCATGGCTTGGATGACAATGAGTGAGCTGGACTGCTTAAGTCATGCATATCGGTGGTTTACGAATGGAATGTGTTTGGATGGTCCACTATTTCCTGTGACCATAAATTACATTTTTGATGGAACAAGAACAGGCGGGAAGGGAGGAAAATGAAAATTATCAATAACCACAACCTCATTGGTTGTGGTAAAAATCCCTAAAGGATTAATAATCTGCACTCTGTTTAAACTCTGTTAGAGAAATGGTGGAAATTCTAGCCTATCTAATGTGAGGCATTGGTTGGTTATAATAATAATAGAATAATTTCACTTTGGCCTACTGAGTTCACCAGGTAGTTAGTCTTATGTGGTGTTCATTTGTCCAAGCATGAAGAGGATTAATTTGGATGATCTACACTAAATAGAGAAACAACAAGAAGAATTATCATTTAGCTGTGAGTTTATAGCAGTTTGACCTCTCAGTATTCTAACTCAGTTTATCACTGTAACCACACAGAATTGGAAAATGGGTTTATTTGTAGTTCTGGGCATGCATGTTTGAAAATACATAAAGAATGTTATTGGATATGTCTTTCTGAATTCTTTTAAACATGTGTGCTGCCTGTGCTATTTAGTGCTTTTATAATCAATAGTACCTTGGCAAAATGAATTCTAGAGCAAAAGAACTGGCTGAATTTGATGATGAACCCTCGCTTTGATATTAGGGACACCATTGTCTGCACTCCTAACTTTTCAAAGGATTCTCGATTTTTCTTCTTTTAACTAGAATCTTACCACTTAATTCTGGAAGTTAGGTTTGGCTTAAGACTTGACATAGCTTTATTGTCATTAGTGCTATGCTTAAGAAGAAGGCTGAAGGGTTCCCACTGAAGTCACATGGTGGTGGCTAGTAAAACTAGATGTCCTTCATTTTCATTTGGATACTCATTAAGTTAAGAGAAGGCAGTGGAACCTAAAGGAAGACATTTATGTTCTTGAACTTTCTGCAATGCTCAATATTCCTGCAGTCCGTAGTGACATATTGCATGAGAAGTGCTACACAAAACCTCTATAGCATATTGCAATGGAAGGGTGTTACTTTGAGGATGAAGGTGCATCTGACCCAAGTCAGGATATTTTCCATCCCTTCATATATGTATGGGAAAGTTGGACAGCGGATAAGGAAGGCCAAAGAAGAATCAATGCATTTGAATTGTATCCCTGGCAAAACTGTTCAAAGTACCACAGATTGCTTAAAGGACAAACAAATCTGTCTTGGAGGAAGGACAGTTAGAATGCTCTGTAGAAGCAAAGAGGGCGGGGCTTCATCTGACATACTTTGGACATGTTAGCAAGAGGGACCATGGTTGGCAAAGCAGAGGGGCAGCACAAAACAGGAAGGCTCTCACCTGGATGCATTGACAGTGTGGCTGCAACAGTGGGCACAGAGGTAGGAACAGTTGTGAATGTGACGATAATGCAGACCTGGGCAGAGAGTTACTATTAGTTAGGACGAACTCAAGGGCACCTAATGACAATAATTTGCTTTTTTCATCCTTTCATCCAGTTTGCTTTGTACATTTCTCAACAGTTCATCCATCCGTCATCTTTTTTAAGCTTAGTTTTCATTTACGTCCACCTCATACCCTCTCTTTGGGACCCGCAGGCATGCATCGCTTAATACCTACCCACCCTCCTATGAAATTGGATCTTACGTGATTTGAGTACTGTTTGGATACCCTTTCACAGTGTGGTCCTGATGCTTTTGTAAGCATCTCAAAAGAGCCCTGTGCTTTATCAGCGACCATTACAAACTTCCCACAGGGATTCACTTTCCTGTTTGGGCTGCAATCCAGGTCATTGGCCATTTCTCCATATCTGGTAGGGTCCCCCTTACGTTTGTGCTAGTCTTGTGGCTTTCAGTGGGCGCAGTTGTTTAGCAGCTTGGAGATGTTCGTTTCCTGTCTTTGCTTTTGAGGACCTTTGTGAGATTTGAGTGTGGCATGCCTAACAAGTGAGCAAAAACCTTCACTGATTTTACACCTTGGTGTTGTCTAGTAACCTTATGTTTCTCTTCCTAATCAATACGCATTCCCCTCTAGCTGCTGTTGTCAATACCGCTGGCTTGCTGTCGTAAGACACTGCATGATTTTTGAAAGAAAATTAAGCAGAAATGATGGTTCAGCACCCAGAAGACATGCATGGAGCGGATTGCTGCTGCTTAAGGTTAAACCCAACGCTCTTGTCTAGTAAAGATATTAGAGAGAGAGTACACTACAAAGAAAAGTCAGTATTGGGGATTTAGAATGGCTAGAAAGTAACATATCTTATAAGTTAAATAGGTACACCTAAAAGTGAAATATTTTAGAGTCAATGAGACCTGAGGTCCATGCGTGGGGCTTGGGAAGTACTTATGGTCTCTTTGGTCTATTCTCCAATTAGTGTTTCTGAATTCTACTGTAACCTTATGGGACCATGGATGTAGGCACAATAAGACATTCCCTAAATGGGTGTTATGGGACACTTGACTGCCTAAACATATGTTTTATGTCATCATCTGAAATTTTCCATAGACTAGGTTATGTGAGATCTACCATAGACTCGAGGGACAATTTCTATTTGAGGTTGTTGGAATGGCCACATAAGGCAGCTTTCTGGACTCCCGGGTTGGAGATGGGCTGCCTCTATCTCCTGAGAAGTCTCTGCGTGGGTTCACAGTGTAGGATTCTGGGTAGTATTTCAGTGTAACTTTCCTTTTTGCTTTACCAGCATTCTCCACTGTAAAATTAGTTATCACCAAGTTGAATTCCCTTTAAGCATCACTCTATTTTAGGGACTTAGATATTGTTGTTCCTCAAACCCATCATTCATCTGTTCATTTGACTAAGGAGGGTGAATTTGACTGACTGCATGTTGCTTTGATGTTGGCCACTAGGCCATTAGTATTTCAAATATGGTCAGGGTCATGCATCATGTGACTCTAGATTTCAGAATACCTTCAGGCTGTTAGACCTCAACAGAGAAACTGATGCTCATTTCTGAAAAGAAAAATGACAGCATAAAGCTTACAAATGGTATTGGAACGTTGGCTGATGTGCCAGAAAGCAAGCCCTTCATGATTAAGGGCTCTTAAAGTGTGAATTAGGAAGACTTAGCTCCTCAAAATCAGTCTACTATAAGAGCTCTTAGACAGTTACAGCGGAGAACTTTCCTTTGCTGCTCCTCCATGATTCAAAATGAAAAGGAACAACTACAAACTCCATTAATAATCAACAGATGGGATGTCCAAGTGTAAGTCAATTGAGAGTTTCTCAAAACAGAAATATAATGAATGAAGATACACAGGTCAAGAATTACCTGAAATAAACTGGTATTGGCCATTTGGGGTAACAGAAGTCAAATAGTTTACTCTGCAGGGGATTATAAGTTAGAGTCATGCCATTGCTTTCATTGTCCAAAAGGAAATTTCAGGTTCTCTCCTGAAGCACAACTACTGTCAATGACAGCATCATGCCCTTAAACCTACAAAGAGAACCAGTCCATATGAATATTATTCAGATTTATGTACCAACAAGCAATGTAAAAATTGAAGTAATTGTAGTGTTTACCAGTCTCTGAAATTGCCTAAGCATCCACTGATAACTCATGTTGTCTGAAGCATGAAAGTTGTAAACAATGAAGGCTCAGGCCTGGATAGCAGCAATTATGTCTGAGATCACATAATGTTTGTAAAGCCAATTACTTTTTAATTATAAATATCTTTCTCTCAAAAACACAATCAGCAGCTATGAGCAGAAAGCTCATGCAATCAAGGAAGTCTCTGGAAAAAAGATGATGGAGAGACTCAATATCATCAGAACAAATTCAGGAATCATTTTTGACGTAGACAGTCAATTGTCTACTTGCAAATTCATATGCAAAGTAAAAATTATGGAAAGAAGCCCACCAGAACCAAAGTAACCACCTCAGTATGTGCCACTTGAATTCAGAGGCAATTTCAAGAACAGATGTGACACTTTGGACACAAATGATAGAAGATGTAGTTGGTGGGGGGTGGCATCAAGGTCATCATCATGCAGGAAGAAAGCAAAAATCCATTAGAAAGACAAGAAAGAAAGAAAGGACAAGGTGGGCCATCAGAGAGTCTGAAATTTGTTCTTGAATGTGAATTAGCTAAGGCTAATTGGAGGTAAGGGGATGGAAAAGAACTGAACAGAGTTTCAAATGATGACTCAAGAAGACCGTGCAAAATCCTATCATGCATTGGATTGCCACTCAGAAGTTTCTTTTCATCACCCCATTTCTCAGAGTATGCCTTTTATGCCCCTTGAATTTATGCCTCCTTTTCTCACGCTGTAAAACTCTAGCTATGCTGCCATGAATAATTTACTGCAAATTGTTTCTCTTACCAACAGATCTGCCCAATTCCAGGAAGACCTATTCTGACCATTGCCAATGGCATGTGCACAGGCTCAGAGGCTGTTGAGTCCCTTCTGACTCACGACGGCCCGTGTGCATCAGAACAGGCCTGTGCTCTAGGGAGCTTTCAAGGCTGACTCTCCCCCAGCATGTTCCAAAGTCCCCCTGGGTAGACTCAAACTTCCAGGCTCCTGTCTAACAGCAATGTTGATTAGTCGTTGACGCTTGAGGAATGATAAAGTGAAGCATCAAGGAATGGATAACTAGGAAGGTCATAGCTAAAATAGTTCACTTTCAACTTGAGAAAAAAATGAATAGAAAGGTTTAAAATCATACCAAATCCACATAACTCACTGCCTATACGTTGATTCCTCCTCACAGCTACCCTATGGGATAGGGCACAACTGCCTGGAAGCTTCTGAGACCCTAATGCTTTGCCAGACTGCCCCGTCTTTCTCCCACAGAGCCAGTGATAGTTTTGAACAGCTGACTGCATTAGCAGCCCTGTTCATAACTGCTGCTTCATCGGGGCTCCTTAAGATGACATCAAAAGAGAAAATGTTTCTTCTACAAGAGGGAGTTTAAAGGAAAATCTAAGATCCAACTTTATTTTCTCAGAGGTTTTTGTAGAGTAATGTTTCTGTCATGTAAAATTATGTCTTTCACTTGGATGGCAGGAGTGACTCGTGATGATGATTTTTATTGGGAAAGAACTTCAAAGATGGTACAGGGGTATCCTTTGTGGTTTTGACTCAGTTTCCTCCATTGTTGAAATCTTACGTGATTGACTAAATTGCTTCCATGCTACTCTCTCAGCTGATGGGTATCCAGACAGTTCTCTCCATGTCCCATGAGCAGCACCTTTTGGGCAGAAATCCATGGTGGGTTGAATTGTGATGCCTCTTTCATCTCTTTCAATCTGGAAAACTTTCTTGGTATTTTCTTATCTTCCCCGACCTTGACATTTTTTTTGACTACCAGTTCATTATTCTGTATAATATAGGTTTATCTGGCATTTTAAATTTATCTCCAGGCTCATAGATGCATTTATCCGATTTTCCTCATATAGAGCTCAATGTCGAGGTTTCTAGAAAAGTCTAGCATGGATGTGACCTCCTCACCTTGTATCAACTTCAATGACTTGTTCACAATGGAGTTTCTTCATTGAAAAACTACAGACTTTCCCTTCCCAAGCCATGCTCATTAGAAGTAAGTCACTAAGCAAAGTGTGTACTCAAAATGAGGTGATTCAAGGTTCACTTCTTAGAATGTGAAACAGTAAAGAAAATGTGAACTTATGATAAAATACTAGTTACTAATACACTATTTATAAGATATATGATTGGGGACCCAAAGCCCATCTGCAGATAATGGGACATCTCCTCACAGAAGGGTAGAGGGGAGGAGACAAACCAGTCAGGGTGCAGTGTCGAAATGATGAACATACAGCTTCCTCTAGTTCTTCAGTGCTTCCTTCTACCCACTGTCATGATCCCAATTCTACCTTACAAATCCAACTAGACCAGAGGATGTACACTGGTACAGCTAGGAACCAGAAACAGGGAATGCAGGACAAATGATCCCTTTCAGGACCAGTGGTGAGAGTGGCTATACTAGGAGGATGGAGGGAAGGTGAGGTAGAGAGGGGAAAGTGATTATAAGAAACTACATATAACTTCCTCCCTGGGGTAAGGACAACAGGGAAGTGAGTGAAGGGAGACATCAGACAGTGTATGATATGACATAATAATAATAGCTTATAAATTATCAAGGGTTCATAAGGGAGGGAGTGGGGAGAGAGGGGAAAAACTCTACCAAAGGCTTAAGTAGAAAGCAAATGTTTTGAGAATGACAAGGGCAGCAAATGCTTGACATACAATGGATGCATGGATGGATTGTGATCAAAGTTGTATGAACTCCCCATTAAGTGATGCTAAAAAATAATAAAAAGAGAGACACCTTGAGCCTACAGTATCATTTACTCCTTCAAGTTGCACCCAATATTTGCAAACGTTCTTGATAGCGACCATTGGTCTTTTCCTGGCCTGTGGAAATAAGAGTGATAAACAACAAAAGACACAAAAAAAAATTACTCCCATGAACAAATGGCTCCCATAAACACTGATCTCCAAAATGCTGAGATTGGAAGAAGTAGATGTTGCCAGGCTACCACTAACACATTATCCAGAATGGGTAACTAACACTAGATCCTGAATAGAATAGGGAAAACAACAACAACAACATTGTGGAACAAAACTCAAAATCACAAAGGAGACCAGGCTGACTGATCAGATAGCACATAGCAGAACCCCAAGACCATGGTCCTTACTCATACCTCGGCTTTAGAACCTTGTCCAGTCTGTACACTCAGTCTTCAGCAGAGCAAAAGGGTAATATTCACACCTTAGAATAACCATCCATTTCAGACAAAAAAGTAGCATTCACCCAAGCACGATACTGGAAGGCTTGAATAAAGTAGTGATAGAAACAAGAAACACAAGGTGGAAATGGGATAAGGAATGGTACCCTGAGGGTGCCATCAAGATACCCTCCTTGGTATGAACAAGGAAAGGATGCAACAATATGTGCATGGATTGTCAAAGGTAAAACTGATATTCTGCTTAAAAAATGTTATTATGATTCTCTAAGGACTTAACTTCTAATCCCCTCTTTCTTAACATATTAATTCATTAGGAATTTCACCTCTAATAAGAACATTTTTCTTCTCCCATTTATTTACTCTTTCAATTATTTTTATAGACTGGTACGGTAAATATGCGTGGATCATGAATCAAAACGAACTATGAATTACTTTGAGAAGAATCAAAATTCCAGAGCACTTCCTTGTGCTTCTGCAGAACCTGTACATGGATCAAGAGGCAGTTGTGCAAATGGAATGAGGGAAGACTGCGTGGTCTAAAATCAGGAAAGTGGTGCAAGAGGGTTGTATTCTTTCACCATATTATTCACTGTTTGCTAAACAAATTATCAGAGAAGCTGGATTACATGGAAAATCATGTGGCATCAGGATTGGAGGAAGTTTTACTAACAACCTGCCATATATACCGATGACACAGCCATGCTTGCTGAAATTGAGGAAGAATTGAAGCATTTGCTAATAAAGATCACACGAATTGATTGCAGCTTTCAATGTGAGTGGCAACTCAATGTCAAGAAGACCAAGTCCTCACCACTGAACCAAGAGATAGTATCATTATAAATGGAGAAAAGGTGGAAGTCCTCAAGATTGTGTCTAGCTTGGATCCACAAGCAATGCTCAAAAAAGGACAGTCGAGAGATTGAAAGGAGAGTTGCATTAAATAAATCGGCTGGCCTGGATTTGGTCTGACTCCTGTCAGTCAAATCCAGGGCTACATATGGTAGCCAAGTGAGGAGGGGGGGTGGAGATGGTGATGTGTTATGGAGAAATGGGGAGCTAAACCACCCAAGTGGGGCGCATTGTTGATATCTCCACAGGGTAAGAAGAACCACACTTAAATCTGAGGTTCCAGCATGCCATGGAAGCATGAGCTGAGCCATCTTGAGGACTTCCACCTTTTCTCCATGTATCATGATGCCTGGAGCGTGGAGCCAGCAGAGCAGTCTGAGGGCCCAATCCCAATCCCAACTACATGGACAGCTGCCTTCTCTGCCAGGGGACTGTACTTTGAGGTCAGCACTGAGGCTGCCATGGGGAGAGAGGGACCTGTCTGACCAGAGCACATGAGAGCAAATGAAGGCGGAGGGAGAGAGAGCAGAGTGTCTCCTGGCCCAGGGAGCCTTGAGAAAGGTCGCCCACCCAGAACACCCCTCCTACAGAGAGGACCATATGGTCAGTCCCACTATGAAATACAGCATCCCTTGCTGACCCAAAGTCCTACAGGGACAACACTGGAAGAGCAAGGTTATGAACGCACCCAGTCTGACCCCGCCACACCGAGGCAAAGGGGTGAAGCAGAGCAGCAGGGGGAGTAGCACATGGAGTTCCCGAGGGAGTCCAAAGCATATACTTTGGGGTCAGGATGTGGCACCCCATCTGACTCATCTCTGGGACACTTTTGGAAGCCAATGACCAGAATTTGAACTATTTTACAGGTTTTCTATTGATAGTTATTTATTTTCATTTATTTATATATTTTCTCATTGCTTTTTGTTGCTGCTATCATCCTTTTGGCTTCTTTTGTTGCTTCATCTTGTGACATCCTGTTTGTTTTCTGTACACACCATTATCTCTGAATGTCTATCTTGATGAGATAGGCTGGATGCATGGTCTGGAGGAGAAAACAACAGGACTGTTGGTTCTGGGGGGATATGGGAGATAGGGAGGTGGGGAAAGGAGGTGGTGTTGACTATCCCAGGAACAGGGAACAGCAAGAGATCCAAAATCTTGTTGGTGTGGGTAAAAAGCCTGATAGGGATTGATCAAGAGTAATGTAACAGAGAAAAAATACTGAAACCTAAATGGAGGCTGAGCATGATAGTGGGACAAAAGGAAAGTAAAAAGAAATCGAGGAAAAAACTGGGCATTTATAGAGGTCTGAATATAGGCATGTGCACAGGTGAACATATATACATATGATAATGGGGAAATAGATCTACACATATATACTTATAGGGTTAGTATTAAGACAGCAGATGGTCATTGGACCTCCACTCAAGTACTTCCTCTACGCAAGAACACTTTGTGTTAGTCCAGGTAGACTAGAGAAACAAATTGATAAACACATATATGTATATAAGGGAAAGGTTTATATACAAGAGGAATGGAACATTGAGAAAGCATCCCAACCCAGTCCAGTCTAAGACCACAAGTCTGATTAGTCTGTATGTCCGACACAAGTCTATAAAAATCTTCTTCCGATTCACAAAGCATGTGCAATGATGCCAGGACAATCACAGACCAGTGGGTCCAGAGTCTTGTTTATCCAGAGACAGTAAAAACATCCTGACACTGACAGGGATCTTCCCATGACTCCTCATTTCAGGGCTCAGGGTCCATCAGCAGTATGCAGTGATGGTAGAAGCATTTCAGTATTGTCAGTGGTTTCTGTGGCTTTTCCATGTTCAGAGGTCTGGTTCCATCAGGGTAAACCCATGTGACTCCACCTCCAGCTCCTTCAATTCCTAACATGCTGTCATCTTGTCTTGTCAGTTGAGTGTCTCCAAGCAAACTGAATGAAGCCTCAGCTCCAATTTGGAAATACCGCTAGACTTTCCAGAATTCTCAGAAAAAGCAATGCCCACACAGAGGCCTCATTGGCTATTGCCAGATTGACAGGCTAGACTCCGCCCCTATACTCCCAGTGCTGAAATTGACACAGATCAGTGACTGCCACACATTTTGTTCTATTAAACTGGCATTCTATGATGCTCACCTTCCCCACACAATCCCTGAAGAAAAAGGTGTGCATGCAGAGGTGGTGAAGAAAGCTGATGATGCTTGGCTATCAAAAGATGTAGTGTCTGGGGGCTTAAAGGCTTGAAAGTAAACAAGTGGTCATCTAGCTGAGAAGCAACAAAGCTCACATGGAAAAAGCACAGCAGCCTGTGTGACCATGAGGTGTCAAAAGGATCAGGTATCAGGCATCAAAGAACTAAAAATTATATCATTATAAATGAGAGGAAGTACAGATTGGTGATCCAAATCCCAGTGCTAGGTGAAGTGACACCCTCTTTTTTTTAAAAAAAAAATTTACATCCTCTTACAAGGGGTCACAGGGAGGAAATAATCCAGTCAAGTTACAGTGTCGTAACAATGAAATACGCAAGTTTCCTCTAGTTCTTAAATGCTTCCTCCAACGCACTATCATGATCCCAATTCTACCAGACAGACCCAGC
This sequence comes from Nesogale talazaci, assembly GCA_004026705.1. Lineage (NCBI taxonomy): Eukaryota > Metazoa > Chordata > Mammalia > Afrosoricida > Tenrecidae > Nesogale > Nesogale talazaci. The sequence goes on along the minus strand of PVJH01000722.1, from coordinate 159,005 downwards.
TAGACCAGGAAATGTACTCTGGAGCCAGAAACATTGGAAATTCAGGACAGATGATCACTTCAGGATCAATGGTAAGAGTGGTCATACCAGAAGGGTGGGTGGAAGGTGGAGTAGAAAGGGGGAACCAATTGCAGGGATCTACATTAACCTCCTCCCTGAAGTACAGACAATAGGGAAGTGGGTGAAGGGACACATTAGACAGTGGATGATATGACAAAGTAATGGCAATTTACAAAAAGATGAAAGAAAGAAATAATTCTTTCAGAAAGATATTTCTAATGTGTCCATAGCTCAGAGACATTGGAGCACACATTATACCAATACATGGAGAGCAGGAGGGACTCACATTCAGAGTAGAGGTCACAGAAACACTGGCTGTGTGCTTATGGGGTCATCACAAAGTTGCTCGGGAGTTCTGACTCCTCATCCTGAGAAGGAAGTGACAAGGCTCTATGAGTCCCTGAAATCCAAATTCCTTGGATTCTATGGTTTCTGAAAAGAAGATAGAGAGTACATGAGTTAAGCCACACAAGGCCCTTGGTTGAGACTCCTTCTCCTCTGCTTCCATTCAGAAGCCAGTGCTGATGACTGATTCACCTTTTCTCCGGACCTTTGAAAGGTAGATGCAATACTGGTATCCTGAGGTCTCCTGGTTCTCACTGACTTCTACTTTAAAGATTCTCAGAGCCCAGGTGCAGGTTCTTCCTTTCAGGGGCCAATGTAATGCAGGAAATTCTTGTCAAGTGTTCTGCACCCCTATTTGACCTCTCATGCCATGGGTACCACCCATCCACTGGTCTCCTTTGTAGTATGTGGCTCACATTTTGCCCCTTTCTCTCACAAAACATCGAGTCGTGCTGTGTCCTTCTATCCCTTCCAAATACTGTACTCCTTTTCTGCATGATGGTAACCCCCTGGTAAGGCAAGGGAGATGGGGGAGCTGGCAGCCATATCAGAGGGGGTCTAGTGAATCTGCTCTGACAAGGACCTGCCCACAGTTCAGTGTACAACCACCTTTGTTTGGTTTCTGAAAGAGAAGAAGAGGCGAAGAGAATGTTGCCTCTTCCTTGGGTCCATCCATCATGTGAGCATTGAAGAGAGTAAAGAAAGATTAAGTGAAAGGGAAGCCAAGTCTAAATGGAAAGGCATAGCTAAATGGTTCTCAACCTCTCCATGGCTGTAGACTAGGCCTGGTTGTATCTATAGGAGATGACTAGCTATACCAGAAAGACTGTAGCTGAGGCCACCAAAATTATATGGATTCCCAGCCGCCATTGTGGCTGGAGAGGTTTTTGAATACTGAATATACTTGAAAGATCTATTCGAAGATTTCCCCCCTCAGTCCTGTCTTCCTTAGTGAGGGACTTATTTGCATTAGCTTGTCAAGAGTTATGACATTTAATGCTATTAATGTCACATCCATTATTCCACCGAATATCAACTGCCTTCACCTACAAAATGTGAAGGCTTCTGACGACATGACCATAACTAGAGACCCCAGGAAAATGAATAAGAAACATAGGTCGCAGTGCTGTGGGAAGGCCAACTTGCTAGCTCATGGTGTCATTCACTGTCATGGGTCTGGAGCTATAGTTTCCTGAAGTCAGGACTAACACATACACACACACACATTCACACAGTTCTTTTTACTCTAGAAATCCAGCAATATTCAACAAACAGTCAATTCTCTTAAAGCGAACTGCGTTAGGCATGGCACATGACAGATAGTACCTTTCAATGAATTTATAACCACACAGAGAGACCCAATTATCTGACTACAACAAGGGGCTTGTGAATGGAAGAATTTGTAGAAAATTTGATGAAATGATAACTTTGGAATTTCTAAATACTGAAATGATTTTCATGTGGACTGATCCCTAGAATTTTGCTCTCATACAAAGAACAGTGATAATATAATCATCTGTTTGAAAGCCCTAGTAGTTCCTTGGGAGATAGATGAAACTCTCAGGTCCCATAAAGGGTTGCAGTCTCAGAAACCCACTGTTTTTAAAAATTAGATATATACATTTTCAGATAATTATGAATATCTTTTCATCGCTATATGACATACGAGTTATCTTGACTTTTCTCAGAAGCCCCACCAGATAGTCTCTGTGGCACAGAGACTTTTTTTGGAACCAATTTCTAGCTATAAATTAGGTGGGAGTCTGATTTTATTTTTTTTGTTTTGTTTTGTTTTCAGAGTTGAGTCTGCTTTGTTGAACAAAAGAGGGGTTAGTCAACAAGAAAAAAAAAAAGCAAAGACCACGTCATCATCAGATTCTTCCAACTCCTCTTTTTTGCCTCCCGCTTTCTTCTACACTGGGGCAGCCATGGTGGAGGGTGCAGGTCCTCTGGCTGGTGCAACACCAGCAGCTGGGGCAGGGTCACCAGCACCTGCAGTTCAGAGGAGGCTCCCGATGTTGATGATGTCCAGGACCTTTGTGAACAGGCCAGAAGAGTTCCACCTTGACATGGGTGGCCTTAATGAGGGATATGATCTTGTCCTCTGTGAAGGTCACCAGGTCATCATGTAGGATGAGGGCTGAGTAGATGCAGGTAAGCTCAGAGACGAAGGCCACTTGTCACCGGATGAAGTGAGGGGCTCTCTGCCATGCGGCCTTAGCTTCCTCAGAAGAACTGAGCACCTTAGGAGCAGCTGAGAAAAGAGAGGTGGCAGGCTATGTTTTGTAGCATCCATTTTGTATTGAACAGTTTCCACTAACTTATCAAACTCCCTGCTGGTCTCACCTTGCTCCTTGATTTCTCCTTGATTTCTCTTCTCCTTGTGGCTCACCACCCTCCCCTTCCCTTTCCCTTCTGACCCGCTTTCACCTCTGACAACCCTCTCACTTCACCTTTTCTCACATAGCTTTCTTCTCTTCAGCAAACTCCAAAGTCTATTCCCCTTGAGATAAGAGTCTTTATATTGGCTTGTTCATTTTTTTCCTTGAACTGCGATTTTGTATAACATTTTTCCAAAAGAGATTGGCTAATTTCACCCAGCATATTGTTCTTCAGGCCTATTCTTCTAGCAATGGACATTTAGGCTGTTCTCAACATTTTGCTACTGTGAATTGTACTGGCTGAACATGACATGTACCTGAAACGGGAGTCAATGGGTTTCCTTGGACTCCCCACCTGATTTGCACACATTAACAAACATTGCTTGTTCAACAGCTTTCATTTAAGTATACTAGTCACTCTTTGTTAATGCCTAGAGATTCCCCAAATTTCACCCTGTGAGTCATTTGATTGAATACTTATGCCCTATGACAAGTACCACTGATCATGGACATCTTGAACTTTTCTTGTGCACATGACAAACTGATCTTTGTCTAAGGAATCTGGGTGTGGTTAGTGGTGAATAGCATTTATGGTCACATTCTAAAATCACTTACTAGAAGCAATGAGGATGCATTTGGGCTATTAAATTAGGAAGGTTAGGTGCCATCAAGCTTGCCTCTAATAGGTATAAGTTCTTGCAAAATAAAAATAATGAATCCTCAAAACCATACATAAAATTGTCTCTTAGCATCGAAAACAATGCAGGAGGAGAAAAGCAACCAGGTTATTAAGTAGCAAACAAGATAAAGCATCTGGAGACCTTGCAAGCGTTTTAAGATGTTTGAAACAACTAACAGCAGCTCATAAACTACTTTTTAAAGAGAGAAACATTTTAAATAAAAGTAAAGTAAAAGAAAATATTGAGTATAAAGTTATGGGATGATTTAAAAAAATAAAATTCCCTGATTCACAGCAACCCTCCAAGACAGAGTGGAAGTGCCCATGTGAGTTTCTGAGACTGTAACTGATTACAGGAGTTGAAAGCCTCATCTTTCCCTAAAGGAGCTGCTGGAGGTTTTGAACTTCTGACTTAGTGGACATGTAGGTACTGTACCACCAGGACTCCTGTTGGAAGGTATAGATGACCTAAATAAGGAGACAATATAAATCAGGGCCACGAGGTTGGCAGAAAATTTAGTATCAAGCCCTGTCATCATTGAGACAAGATAAGTATGAGGCTAAAGCTGTGTTCTGTCAGCACAGTAGATCAAAAGGCAGGGGCATCTCCACATAGATGAGACAAAAACATTATATGAGCACAGATGAAATAATTCTTTCTTCTTAAAGCTAACCCTTGTAGCTCGAATATACCTAAGTTGAATTGGAGAATATTTTGTTGTGTCTATTTTTGTCACAATTTTTAAAAATTCATGAATAACAATGAAGGTTTCAAGAAGATGTTGTAGAATTTAACATTGTGAAAATTGCACCATTCTTCTTGATATGACTGAATTATTCAATTATATGACATGTGGATGAAATGCCAATAAAGCTGTTTTTTTAAAAAATAATTCAAATATGGTGGAGGAGATAGAGTGCTAAATCCTAACTACTAGATGATCAGAAAAAAATCAGCACACTCTGAAGAAACTAGATGACAAAGAATAGCATATGGGGTTGCCAAGGCTTGTCTTAAAGCAAACGGCCATTTCAGTGAAGGGTTGTCAAGTCCACCCAGAAGAAGGAGACCAGCCAGTGTGATCCAAAGATTATAGATAATAAAACCTGAGACCAGAGGAAAGAATGGTATTAGAGGTTAAATCCCATTTGCAAAAAGTTATGGACGATAGAGAAAGCGCAAATCCATTTGAGGGCCTCTGCATGGAGTAAGCCTCTGGTAAGTCCTCTCTGCGCATTGGTGAGTAATGGGAATAGCCTGGGTACTAGACAGAGTGACATGGAAAGTGGACCAGTGCAGATGTAGTTAGGTTAAAGTTGAACGCCTTGTCATTTTTCTACCTTGGCCCTATTTTAAATGCTTTCCAGTTTTTATTATTGTCTGCACTGTTTGAATGAATGGATATGAGGCATTTTCCATTCAGATTTGTTACTTTCCAACGTTTTAGGATAAAAAAGTCATTTGAAGTATATTCCTCCTTCTGGGCTTGTAATTGTTTGTTTTTGTTGGTTTCAGATGAACTTGTTTGTCACAGAAGATCCCAAGTCCATTTCAGCCTTGTTTCTTCTCCTTAAATCAGACTCTAGGTTTGTAATTGCAGTGAAATGATCGATTTGAAGCATCTCTTCTCTAGGGATCGTCCTTGACCTGCTAACTGCAAGGTCTGTCCTTCAAGCCCACCGACCATAGCTGGTGAGAATGATGAGGCTGTCTCTAGTAGAGGACCCTCTACCTAACATTTCTAGGAGAGTTAATAGGCAGTTTCACCAGAAGCACCAAACTCAGTGCCCTTGAGTCAATTCCAGCTTATGTTGACACCACAAGGATAGCACTTCCCCAAAACTCTAACCCTTTATGAGGCGGAGAAAGTGGAAGATTTTTTTCCCAAAGAGCAGGTGGTGGTTTTGAACTACGGACCTTGCAGTTAGCAGCCACTGCACCTCCAGACCTCCTGGCTTTCATTTACACATATCAAATACATTACACACACATACACACATTCAGTTCTCAATGGACCCCCCTCTTCCTTCCTTAAATGAGGGGGCCTCAATACATTTGTTGGAAAAATTGTGCTACCTTGGCAATCCATCCCCACTCCCACCCCCACAAACACACATACACAGACACCTTTTGAAGTCCTATGGTATTTTTGCACCTCCCCAAGTTTTTAGAAGGGTGCCAACTTACTGTAAAAAAGAAAGGCTATTTTCCTCAACTAAACTCTGTACATGTTCCAAAAGCATGGGGTTACAGAGAAACTAGCTCTTCCTGATGACACTATGTCTAGCCCTCGGGAGATTCCGCAAGCTTTTTAGAAGAGGTAAAAAGAGTTCAGAGTTCTCCAGAGAATAGCAAAGGATGAGTTAGCACCTGGTTTGCTAATTGCTCACTAGGAGAAAATATTGAAACCGGTCAAGTCTTAATGAGTGCTTACAGCTTACCTGCCGCAAAGGCATCCTTTGAGGAACCCTGCTTGTTGTTGGTACCTGAGAAAACAACCTCCAAAGAATGCAAAGCCCATAATTACCAGCCTTTAGTGCAAACCTTTTTGGAGGAATTCTCTGTTAAATCCACTCTTTAGAGGCACATAGCAAAGGGGCTCATAATTAGGTGAACTGCTCTTGAAGGCATGAACCAACACAGAAAATGCCAGATAATTAGCAGATAATTTTCTAGGTATTCTTGGCACTGAACGCGAAAAGCAAAATTAAGTCAGGCAAATTGCTCTGAGACTTGCCCGTGGCCAGCTCACCTTCAGTGTTAATTGAGAATAGAGAGAAAAAAGAATCGGTTCCCCTTTGCCATTGCCCACTTAATAGCCTGGTTCAATAAGAGAGAAAAGCAGAGGATTTTGTCACTGAAAGATAGTCTTGTCACATGAGCTATGTATTGGACACCATTCTCAACTTTTACTCCCAAGTATGCTTTAGACTTGAATTGTTGGAGGTGTTCAGTAAACTTTGCTAGTGGTGGTGTGTTTTACTACTTCTAGCACATGTGTGTGACCAGAGGGTATATTTATGATCTTTGGAATGGAAGTCCATTGACTGGGAGTGGTTCTCACTCTCTGAAGGGTTTGGAGATTTTTTGTCTCTCTTTCTTAACGAGCCTCACTGACTGCTATCAAATTGATTTTGAATCATATTGACCCTATAAAACAGTGCAGATATGTCCCTGTAACCCCCATGTTTTCCCTACAGAGCAGTGGGTGTGTTCTAACTGCTAATCTCTTTGTTAGCAACAGCACGCTCAACCCAATATGCCACCAGGGTTCCGTCAAAGGAATCTCAATGTTTTCCCAAATACATCATGCACGTGACCACTTGGTAAGACATCTGTGATTCATTTTTTGTAATGTGTTAGACAGACGTTAACCTGTGTCAGAAAAATGATAATACTCCTGAGAGGAGAGTCTGAGGGAAAAAACTCTTGCTCTTTACTGTTGAAATGCCTATAGAAGAATAGCTTGATTTGTTTTGTTTATAATAAACTGCAAATAGCAAGGTTATTCCAACTGGAATCCCCTTTTCTCAATCCCCTCTCCTTCCCCATTGATGTGAGTGCTGTAAAACATGCATTTATTTCATTGGGACTTTGAGAAAGTGGTTCTTCCTGCAGACTTATTGTGTATTTCTTGCATAACCAATGACCTATCATTTCTTCTCCTGACTCCTCTGATTTCTCTTCAACCCCAAGGGAACACAGCACTTTTCTCTGTATCTACCCAAGGCATTACTTTAAAGATGCAATGTAAAATGAATTGGGTGTTGAAATTCCAGTATGCTATGTTACAATGTTTGGTACTACCGTATTTTCAGTATTCTTATCTATCCCTTGGTTTGAACATGTGATTGAAATGGACCAATTGCTAAAGAAGGCGCCATTGTTAGGCGCCATTCAATTGGATCCAACTTGTATTGATCCAATCCAATACACAACTGAAGAAAGCACTACCTGGTGCTGTGACATCCTCACAAGTGCTCTTACGCATTAGTCCATCATTGTAGTTACTGTGCCCATTTATCTCTTTAAGCTTCTGCCCTTTTATTACTCTCCCTCCATTTTACCAAGCATGATGTCCTTCTCTAGGCACTGTTCTTTCAGTCCAAAAGACATGAGACTAAGTTTCGCCATTCTTTCCTTTAAGGAACATTCTGACTATACTTCTTTTAAGACATATGTGTTATTCTTTTGGAAGTCCATGATACTTCCAATATTCTTTACAAGTACCATGATTCAAATGTGACAGGAGGACATTATGCTTGTTTAAATAGAAAACAAAGCAAAAGCATAACCCTCAAGTCAATTCAAACTCACAGGAACCCTGTAAGTCACAGTGGACCTGCCCATGTGTCATGAGCACTACAATCAATACTTACTTAATGCTCTTAGACATTTTTGAATGCTCAGTTTATTCACGGCAAAACACACATCAAACAATCCAATAATTTTCCAATATTAACAATATTCTGAATAATTGGCAATATTCTTAACTACGTAGCAGAATATGAGAACAAAAATATCAGGAAAACATAGTAACAGTACACTTAACATACATTATTCTAATATTATAATCCCAATAAGCATTGCCTTCATCAGTGTACACACAAGGGTGAAGTTGGAGAGAATAAGAGTTGATGGTCTTGGGTCCTAACTCTTGAAAAGGATCAGTTTCACCCGTGCCTTTATAATAAATTTAGTTGATTCTTTGACATAACTGAAACTTCAGTGGCATCCTGCCAGTCATTATCAGGGTTCCCCACATTTTGTGGTTGTCTCTTTTGACCATCTGTTAGTTCTGGCTTCCCACCAATTTGGAGTGGGTTAATGTGTCACTTTTTCCCCTTCGTCTTAAAAAATGAAGTTTCTTATGCTGTTTTTTGTAAGGTGGCTCAAGCATCTTGCAAGGTAGTTCAATGTCTTGCAAGAAAGTTCTATGTTGCTCCCATCACCATGTATTGTCCAAGGATTTAAATCTTTCTATCCACACTTTTCTTCCATGGGTGTGGAGGTCTGAAATAGCAGCCCAGGAATTAACCCAATGCACTTTTGTGGTTTCTTTGGCTCACTAGAAGCCCATTGGAAAAGAAAGAGCCTTAGTCAGATGGATGGAACTCACATTGTCTCAACAGTCCTCCCACGCATACCTCTGACCATGAAAGTGAAGCAGCACCAGACAATTGCTCACTCTGCTGTACCTGGAGTTGCCCTGAGCCAGGATCAACTCCATGGCAACCACCACCACTACCACAAATGGTTGATGACCCTTGAAAGCAAACAAAAAAAGCAATCCTCATTCACATAGCAGTGAAACATGGGCAGTGCAATGGACTTGTATTTTCGGTTCTTGCTTGCTGTTGGGGGATGTGCAGTCAGTTCAGACTCACATATCAACCTCATGCACAACAGAACAAAGTCCTCCCTGTCAATCTTCAGAAGTGTCCTTAGTTTGAGCCCATGATTGCAACCACGGGGTTGATCCACTTTGTCAAGAGGCCTCCTCCTTTGTGTGCCTCCTGTGATTTGCCAAGCGTGAGCTCCTTTTCCAGGAATGAGTCTCTTATGACAGGGCCGAAGTATGTAAGACCAGCTCTGTGCATCCTTAACATTAAGGAGCCCTGTGACCTTACTTCTTCTAAGACATATTGGTCTGTCCTTTTAGCAGCCCATGTCACCTCAAATATTCTTCTCCAGCACCAGAATTCAAATTCATCGAACAGTCTTCATCCTTCCTTATACAGTTAATAGTGTGCGTGGGATTTTTTTTTTCTCACATTTAAATTCATTTGCCCCAATGGAGTCAGCATTCATTCTTCTCATGGTTCTTTGCTTTCTTTCTTTCTGTTGCTTCTTTTCTGAGCTGATCGTCCACCCACACTCTCTGGGCAGTGTTTACTGGCGGGCCTTTCCCTTCTGGCCGTCTGTGACTCTGTTCCTATCCTCTTCCTTTGAAGATTCTAAGAATTTCCTGTGTAATTGCCCTGTTCTCATTGCCGGCTTTCAAGTGGGGCTCAAACTAAATGCGGTTGCAACATTTTATGTAATCTCTTTACCAAACTTAAAATAATTAGTTGCCTCATGTGCTCAATTTGATACGAATGTTCGTGCAATTTTGAAAATGACAATTTGGGCTTGTGATGAAGCTTTTTTTCTCTCCTAAATTGAGAACTGTATTCTGTCGAGAACAAGTCACTGCTTGTTTTGTTTTATGTTTCTTTGGATCTGATCCTGACCATGAGCACCTGAGTTGAGTGTACGGGCCCTCCAGCCCTTCTCCGGCACAGAACAGCTCTTTGTATGCAAGTTGACCTCGAGAATAAGTCTTTGCAGGCTGATGCTGTGAAACCCTAGTCAGCACAGACAATCTGGCTAACTAGCTGACAGGTTGGCGGCCCACATTCAGAAGCACCTCTAGAGAAATACGTGGCATTCAGGTTTTAGGAAGTCCCAAATGCAGATGCTTCAAGTCAATCCTAAGTCATGGCAACCCAGAAGAAGAGGAGAGAACTGCTGCTGTGGGTTTCTGAGATGAGAACTCTTGACAGGAGTCAAAAGTCCCATCTTTCTCCCTCCGAGAACCTGTTGTTACAGAACTGTGGCTCTTATTAGCTGCCTGCTACACCACTGGGGATTCTTTTGAAAATCCCATGACATAGTCTATTTAGCATGCCAGAGGTCTCCATGAGTCAGACCAATGTCTTGGAAACTAACAACACCAATATAGTGTGTCAGAAAGGGGACAGGATGACAGAATGGTACTGGAAGTCTTTCAAGGAAGTTTCTAGATGATTACAACTTCCTGAAATCTTTTTGTTTTCAGTTACTTATTTGTTTTTGTAGGCAATGGGACCACATTTGGACATCATCTATATTTACTCACCATAACAAAAATGCCTGCATAAAATAAGGGCCAATGGTTTATTGCACCATATTAAAAACACGTACAAAATGTGTCAACCAACCTTGGCTATCTTTCTAACTTCTGTAGGGATGCACTGGGAATCTTCTGGGATCCCTGGCAGTTTGAAACCATCATCAGCCTGTCTTTGGAGAAAGATGCACAGGGACAGTCTATGCTGTCCTATAGGGTCACACATTCATTGACACGATGGCCATGGATTTAGTTTTGGTTTGGGGAGACATGAAGATCACCTTTGTGTTCCACATTTCTGGGGATGATTATTTCCCTGTCAAATCCTCTTCATCACTTTTTGTTTCCATGCAATCAAGGACTATTAGGGTCACTCCTTTGTGTATTCTGCCCCCTTTCTAATCTAGAAATTACCACCTGGGAGCCCCTGTGAGGTGCCTCCACCATGTCCCATAGCATTCATCGGAGTCTGATTTGGTTTTGCCTTTTCTTGCCAAGCTTCTCTGAGTATGAATTGATGGGGATGCTGAAAAGAAGACAATGATAAAGAAAGATAGTGTACTAAGTAAAGTAATTGGTATTTCCATGGCAATATTCAACGCTTAACTTCTCAAATGTACTAACAAGTACAGTTCTGTTAAAAAGAATAATTCAGATCTATGCCAGGAATCTTGGAGTACAGTGAGTAGGAAATGCACTGATTCCTGAAAAGTTGGGAGTTCAAGTCCACCAGCCACTTTGTGGGAATTAGAGATAGTGATAAACTCCCCAGAACAAATATATACCTTTGGAAGCCCTATGAGGCAGATTTCTCTTGTCCTAGAAGGTGACTGTGAGTCAGAATGAAGTAGACAGTCACTGAGCCAGAACTTTGGGTTCTATCTTCACAAGCTCCCGCCACTGCGCCTGTGCTGCATTACAGCAATGCACTGTGGGTTTCTGAGACTGGAATTGTTCACATGAGTAGAAAGTCCGGTCTTTCCCCTGCAGAAACGCTCATGGCTTCAAACTCCAGATCATGCAGATCAAAGCCCATTGCTTGGCCACTACCCTACACCACCAGGGCTCCTTGTTGGCTCTGCTGTAGAAGCAAGAACGACACGGCTAGACTTTATCACTTGCATCTTGGACATGTTATCAGGAGGGACCAACACAAGGAGAAGGACAAGGTGAAGGATAAGGACAAAGCAGAATCCTCCATGTGATGGATTGAGAAAGTGGCTGCAACTTTGGATTGCAGCAGAAGCGATTATGAGGAGGTCACAGAGCAGGGTTTTGTTCCATGTACAACAGACAGCCCAAGGGGGAGCTGGCTCAGGCACTTGACAACCACCAGTAGAAACTGGCACTAAAAAAAAGTAAATACCTAAAATACATCCATTGCACTGGAAGATGTCCACAATTTAAAAAGAACCCTACCCTGAGCGCTCAGACAAGAAAAGCAACAACAAAAAGTATTCACTACCTTCACTTGAAGGCTTGTGATTTTTGAAAAGTATTCAAGATTCAAATTTTTTAAAGAAGAAGGAAGTCAGGGAACTGGGAGCAGGAGGAAAGGACAAAGATTGGGCAAGGGGCAATTGACTCTGGGTCAGTGGACAGAAGATTAAAAATCAACTGTCTCTATTCCATGGGCTGTTTAAAAGAAAGCAAGTGTTTTGTTTCAACAGGGTCTTTACACCCGAGCCACAAAGGCTTAGTGTTGAATTTTCTCATTTCATAGTCACCGCCACCCTCCCCCAGCACCTTCCTGGTGAGCCTCCTGGCCAGACCCCAGTAAGACTTTGCCTGCAGATAGCCTGTGACAGCTGTTGACGGATGCTATGTTTTGCCAACCTGTCAGAGTAATCCAATCGTTTGCTAATTTAAGGCCAGGCCTTTATTTGAAAACATCAAATGTGTTTTATTGTACACATCTGTGTCAGGGACTATCCTGCCAACAGACAAGTGTGTGCTCATTTCAATAAATCAGCAAAGAGAGTATCAAGAGAAAAATACGGGTGTGTTTTCGGGAACAGCCGGTTTTCTGACTTGCAGAGGCATGGGACAGTGATCTTGGGCTTCCCCCAAGCATTCCTGGGAGGTGTTGATGACTTTAAGCCTGTCAAGAATGTCTCTAGTTTATACAGAAAAGGCCATTCATCGGTTTAATAAAAAGGTGTAGCATTTCCTACAGGTGAGCTTTCCTGATCAGAGGATGAAAAAGATCTCGTGTTGCCACTTTGGAAAGCGGCATTGTCACTGTGAGCCTGTGTGTTTGATGTGAGCTTTGAAAGCACCCACAGGCTTTCTCCTCTGGAGGTATATGTTGTTGGAAGCTGGGCTGATCTTCGTTGAGAACATGACTCCAGGAGGCGGAGGCGAGTTGGGCACCATGACATAACACAGTCACTCAGGATGCCAGAGCAAGAGAGGTGACACCTAAGGATTTGGAGGAATGGGCATGTCTTTTCCCCTCTGAAGCAAACCAACCACAAAATTCAACTTCAGATGAGGAATCTCTTATGGGAGACCTACAGGACAGTTTACTTTGAATAAAGCATGGGTGTCAGGCTTCCAATGGAAATGAAAAGAAATGTCAATCACCAGGTCAAGGTGAAAAAGAAATGCCCCAAGTATATTTTTACAACAGATATTTATTTTCTCACGGTTTGGGACTAGATCTGTGAACTCCTTTTGGTAGTAACTGTAAGTAACTCTTGTCCTCTACAAAATACAGTAATATAGGAGGTACGTAGTTGCTCCTTCAAAAGTTTGTGGTCTGAGCTCATTAGTGGCTCCTAGCGAGAAAGACGTGTTCCTCTGTCTCTATCAATGTTTACAGCCTGGGAAACCCTAGGAGCAAGGGTCTCTTTCCTTAGGAAGAATTCTTGTCTCTACTTCTCCCTTCCTCCATCTTCCATCCTTTGCCCTTTCTTTTTGCTATTGACCTTGACCTATATGAGTACTCTTTTTTGGAGGTTGGGGGGATCTGAGGGATTATTACCACAAGATCCTGTTTCCAAGGATGCGCTCTGATTAATCAAGAGGCATCAAGAACTCTTATGAGATTGTCCCAAAAGACAGGTGATTCCAAATTATGGCGCTTCCAACATGACCATAAGCCAGTCCATCCCCTAGGTCAGTGGTCCTTAAACTGTGGCTATTGAGCCACGTACAACTCTCTCAGTGTGAACATGTGGCTCTGAAGTCACATTGAACGTATCTGAAGGTGATTATTTCAGATCATGGTGACTTCATTTGTTTGGAAAAACATATTTAAGGCTCTTGAGAGATTTTAAAGTGATGAGGGATGAGGTTAGCTCTTCAGTCTCAAGAGTTTGTTGACCTCTGCCCTAGGTGAGCTGCAAGCCAACCACACCTTGCGGGTACATATAACTACAGCAATGGCCCAGGCAGTCATTTTGGAACATTTACAAACCACAGGAGGTTTCAGAGAGAAGGCCTTATGAGAGAAAGCCAGAAGTTCCAATGCCCTTCAATCCAATAAGTATACCACTCAGTTCTTGAAAGAGAGTTTTGGGAGCTACAGCACAGGAAACACTATCATAATTTCTGGGGGTGGGTTACCATGAAAAATGCAACAATGCAGGTGGGTTAAAGAAACATAAACATGTTGTTTATCAGTTATGTCAGGGCAGGGTCTCAAGCCTGGTATGGATAGTGCTGGATCCATCTGAGAACTCAGACAGCGACCCTATTTTCCCGGTCTTTCTTCTAGCTCCTAGTGGTTGCTGGTCATCCTTTCTTTCCTTTTGTAGCTGACAGATGCTTCTTCTGCCTCTAGAGTCCTACGAGGATGGTGTGGGACCAGGCAGGGTTTTTCTGTCTTGTACAGCTGGTGACTAGAGTTGGAAGAGACTCGATGGTATCTGACAAGAACAAGTAGAAATGTACTTTCTGCACATTTAGGAAGCCAGAAGTTTGAATTCAGGGTGTTGGCTCTCGTGTAAAGATATCTCTGTCTGGGCAAAGAACCACATCTGGGCTTCTCTGTTATTTCTTGTGAGTCGACTCAAGCTAGCTTCCATTTCCAGTGTGTGCTTAGTTTAATCTTAACCTGATCTGGTCCTTCATCTCAAAAAAGTGGTTGGTTTAAAGCACATCCTTTACTGCTTTACTGACGTGGCCTCAGACACACACACACACACACACACACACACACACACACCTATTCTAAAGCAAGATCTCCTCCTGGGAATAAAGGACGATATTTACAACACATAATTTGGGGATCAAGACCTGCGGGGTAAAGATAGAACTTTTCTACAATTATATATACTCCAAAATATGAAGCAAATATTAGTAACCATTGGCCAGCATCTGGTGTGGAAGTCGGATTAGTTATTCTATCTGAAGGCTCCAGATATCAGAGGCCATTGAGCCTCCCACAAAAGATAGGGCTGACTTCCTACTGTAGGAAAATGGGTTGCTTCCTTTGAAGTCTGTTCACCTGGTGGGCAGGGTTCAAGTGCTGCTGTTAATGATCTCTACTAGCCTAACCTGGTTAGCCACATGCAGAAATCTGGGGTCTTCTCTTGTCACATGGGACCTCAATACCTCCCTTTCCTATAACATACCTATAGCAAAACTCTTTCTTGTGACATATGTCCTTACCTGGAATGAGGGGCCTTGCATGGCTCCAAAGGGTAGATAAGGCTTGGTCAGAGTAAAGGAGATCTCTCTCTCTCTCTCTCCTCTGCCCGTACTCTCTCCCCCTGACTCTCCCCCTGTCCCCTGTTTCTCATTCCCCCCACTTACCCTCTCTCCTTGTGAACCACCTAACGGACTGAGGTGAGCATGCTACCATGAAATGTGTCTGACCCTATTATTCTTTTCTTTCTCATGCTCTCTATAACTTTGCTATAATTATTAATAATTGTTGCTGTACAACTGTGCCTATCAACCCCATGATGCATATATCCGAGGCTGGATTCCTCTGATGCAGACCCTTCAATCCATGGCAAAGAACAACCCTGCTCTGGTATGACCTCAGTACCTAAGTAATAACATCTCCAAAGGGAAGTTTATCTTTCTAAATAGGGTCACATCCATTGTTCCAAGAGTTAGAGTTTTAATAGAACTTTTTGTAGGAAGATATTTCAGTGTCTAACATACAATCGTATCATGGAAATCACAATGTGTAATGGTTTTACATTCTTAAAAATGCCACATGAAAGCTTACTTTTACAGAAAGAGCCCCTCATTCAGGAAGACTGCAGTCTGAAGTCCACCAGGATGTTTGCCATGAGAGATGTTCTCAGGGTAGGAAAGCAGTATTAGGTAAATCTTCAGTCCTTTCGTGAGAATTAATCATTTGGTCCTCTAATGGAGTGGTAAAGCAAGAGAGTGAGGATAAAAAATGTTTTGTTGAGGTGACTTTTATTGTTAAATGCCATTGAGTCTTAGTAAATCTAAAACCCATCAGAAGAAGGAAAGAGAGCCTAGGATCCAGCCCATTGATAGTTTGAACGCTTTATAGTAGCCACAGTATCCATTCGTCTCACGAAGGGTCTTGCTGTCTTTCACTGCAGTGTCATTCTCTAAGTCAGTGGTTCTCAACCTTCTTAATGTCTTAGCCCTTTAATACAGTTCCTTATGTTGTGGTGCACCCTCCCACACCCCCCACCCCCCAATCCCCAACGATGCAGCCATGAAGTTATTTTCGTTGCTACTTCATACCTTTAATTTTGCTACTGTTATGAACTGGGTGAAGACCCGTGTGAATGGGTCCGTCAACCCTAAAAGGGGTCGCAGCCCACAAGTTGAGAACTGCTGCTTTAAGTAGCGATAACCCACACATTCCATTTTTGTGTGTCCTTCCCACAGGCGAGACAAAAAAAAATAACAGAATTATAGAATTTCATCCAATAAAAATGCTCCCGTACAGCCTCCGGATGAAATACAACGTCAAGGAAGTAGGTGATTATGTAACATCTATCAAGAGTAACAAAAAGTAGGACACAGAGAGGCGGCCCCTCCTGTCTGGAACCTCACACAATTTCAGGCAGGAAATGGACAAAGCATGCATGTTGATCCTTGTAGGTGTTTCTGCGTTTTCAAAAGTCTCGTTATCTAAAATGCAGTGTAGGATTTCCTCCGAGGACACTAGATCATCAGCAATATGTAAATGTTGTCTTTTCCCGTTTATTTTTCCAGGTGGAAACTCTTCCTGTCCGTGAAAGAAGCCTTTTGTATCTACAACTCCCTGGCTTGCAGTAAAATCAGAAGAGATCGGGTTCCATGATCCCCCTCAGGGAGTATGGCTCTTGGTATGAGAGCGAGAGAGCTACCCCTCTCTCTCTGCCACTTCATCTTCCTCCTAGCTGGGACGTCCCTAGGACTGTGATCTGCCTCCCGGGGCAGCTCCATAGGGGCTGTCTGACCCGGGGAGCAGTCAGCTTCCACTGACCATGGATTCATGCGCCTCTGCAGCCAATGGCTTGTGACCCGTCTGCTTCCTGTTTCACTCTTTTGTATCACTGTCCTGTAGCAGCTTCATGAGTCTGAACACGGCTCTGTCTAGCATCCAACGGACGGAATTGCTTCAGACTGGCCTGGTGTGACATCTTGATATGAAATCATTTCCTGATTAACAAACTCTTTTGATACAGTCTGAGTGCCACCGGTTTCTCCAGACAACCCATCCTAACACAGGAGCCCCTCCCCCTTGTGTCTTGCCCACCTGCACATCCGCACCCCTGATGGGGTCACATGAAATGGCTCACCTGAGCCTGGAATGTCGAGAGAAAAGCTGTGAGAGAATTCAGGGAAATAAGAATCCATTTTAATTAAAGGCAGCCTTCTAATTTATAAAAATCAGATAGTTATTAATTTTGTTTGAAGGTTCATTTTCCACTTGCAGTGTTTCATTGTGAAGAAAGCGTCCAACATAGCTTGTTGTGGAGTTATGCATAGATTATATGTGTATATATATAGCTATTATATATATACAAAACTATTGAGAATGGGATAATATGTGTGTGTATATATATACACTATTGAGAACAGTATAATAGACTGTACATATGTATGGTGTATGGTATACATGTCTATTTTTAATCCCCCCAAATCATTCTGTGATTAGGATTATTGTCATCAGTGTCCAACGGTACTGAAATTCACATTGCTACCTTGACCTTACATTAAGTGCTGGCATGTGAAGTGTAAGGGTATCCCCTGATAGTTGGTCAGATAATGGTCTACTGCTTGTGTCTCAGAGTGCAGGTGCCATAGGGACATGAGGAAGCTTCTGAGAGTTTCTCTTTGGAGTGATAGTCACACATTTAAATGTGTTATTCAGCTCAGCTGCTGCAGTCATGGGTCTGAGGAGGTCACCTGTCGATGCTCTAGTGCATGTGCTAAATCTGATACAATGACTGACATTAGATCAAGAATCTGTTGGAGATTGTGAGAGTCTACAGCCTTCCCCTATCCCTTATCCATTTTCTGCATATCCCAGACTGATGACTGAAGTGGAGATATAAAGTAAACTACCTTTAAGAGCCAACTGCAGCAGAGGTAAATATATCATAGACAACCCTACAGTAGCAATAATCTATGGACACATAGATAGGCAAGCAAGATGAACGGCTGTGGGAAGAAGTGTTCCTTTATATGTACTAACATATAGGAATGTAGGTTTCATATATTTCTATGCTGGCCTTCATGCCGCCAAGATGTGTATGTGAATAGTTAGTGTTAGCAGATGCATGAGACAATGAGCTTTCATCCATATTCATTTGTGTCAGCACTGCTGGTTTGGCAAATGCTGCAATTATTTGGATGAATAGAGTGAGCTTTAGTAAATAGGATGCCATTGCATTAGCCAATGGGGTCACAATTTTGAAAACTTATTCAATACGCATTCGTTGAGGGAGTGTCTTACTGAGATGAAGAGCTCAACTTTGGAGGTCCTGGGCCAGAAGTACTAGAAGTACTAGATGACCCTTACTGATGATTTAGGAAGGAATCACAGGAGAAGGCCCTGCGTAGAAAACAGACTTAGAATCCTCACTTAAATTGTACCTATTCTGATTCATAATGACTCTAAAGGAGAAACCAGAACATCCCCATGGATCAGTGAGAAAATAACCAATTACCATCCAAAAGGCAGCCTTTGCCCAATGACACAGTTTTGAAGGCAGAAAAGGTTGGAAACAGAAAAGAGAAAGAAGTGGGAAACACAGGAGGTAGTGGGACAGGCAAGTGCTGCAGCATGGGATTATAATTAGTGCTATGGCACATTTGTATGGACTGTTGAATGGAAAGGCCTTTGGCTTCATAAACCTGCACAACATTAGCAATCAAAAGTTAAACAAGTAAAGGAAACATCCACCTCTGTACCTTTTTGTAAAATTTTTAATATTTGGTGTACATGCCTATTGTGCTTTTGGGGATGTGATATCCTTTATAATCTTCTATCTTGAATGAATCTGCTCAACAAGATGAGTCCTGTGTTTTATTCACCTCCTCGTTACTCTCTGTGCAGGAGCACTCATTTCCGGTAGCACTATTGCAACTTGACAGCTGAAGTGGAAAATCTCTATGCCTTGACACCATCAACATCTGACATCCCTGGTTGTAACCACTGTCACCTCTATGGCTTCCAGGAAGTATGGCCTGATATCACCTATGAAAGCTGTCATTGAACAATTAGTGATGCTTCTGACCTTTTTGAGAAGCACTCGGTTGTCATAGTGGTTACAATAATCAACAGTTCAAAACCACTACCTTCTCCATAGGAAAGAGGTGAAGCTTTCTACTCCCATACAACATATCAGCTTGGGAAAACCATGGGGGTCCTTCTACCATGTTCTGTATGGTTTCTGTGAGTAAAAATCAGTTCAATAGCAGCCAGTTTGTTTATGCGTCTTGTCTTTTTCATGAAAACATTATAGCTGGGGACAACAGTCAATCCTCTGATCCTTTCTGAATTTTCCTGGCTGCCCCTAGAATATTCATTCTAGCAAGGCACCTTCTAACCCTTTTAACTACCTCTTTCTTTAGGGTTTTGGTACTCTAGCTGTATGAAGACAGGGCCATCATTTTTTCTAGGTTTCTATGAACAATTTCCTGACACATTTCCACCATTCCCTGGGGCCTGTATACAGATGGTGAGTCCTGCGCCTCAGAAGACCATTTCACTGAGTATAGTAGTTATCCCAACCACATTTGTGCTCGAGTTTATCTAAAGGTAGGATAGGTTTATTGAACATCTTTAGGATCCAAACCTGTTCTTCAGCCCCTTGTTGGTCACTAGATCGAGTGTGCTGGATGGTGGGGATCTTTCAGGATGAATTCCTTTCCTCTCAACAACTCCAGGTGTGTTGTTCTACAGGTCAGCCCTAGACAGAAGTCCATGGACAGAATTGCATGGATTTCAGATCCTGAGGGAGCATAGGTTGCTTTGCAGGGGGCAAGTTTCTGTATTTTTCAGCACAAGAAAGCATTCAGCATTTAGGAGTGAGTTCTAAATGTCTAGTGGTGGTTAAGAATTCAACAAGACTGGCAACATAGGTGCAATCACCTTCATCCAAGTGTCCAGCTCCCCAATTTTTCTAACCAAACCTTAATTTTGTCATTATGGAGGGGTGCTTGCACATTTTTTAAATCATTGAGACTCCTTAGGTGTTTCTTCCTGCAATCTTCAAGATTCTTGGAATGCAACCAACAAAGCTGTATTCATCCCCCGTGGATGCTAAAACAAAGCAGCACAAGGAGAAATTCATGAAACAAGGGGACTTTATTCTCTGAGAGTTTAGGAAGTCAGAAATCTGAAGCCTACGTTTAAGCAGAGATGAAACATTCTGGAGAGTGTGAGAGATTCTGCACCTTCCTTAGTTCCTAGCTTCTGGGGGCTGCCAGTCGCTCTTAGAACCCACTTGAGACTATATCATTACCATATCTGCTTAGGTCTTTCCCGGCCTCTTTGCTCTGTGTTGTATCTCCATGTGTTTTTTTCTCTTCCCGAAACAAAACACACCTGCAATTAAGTTTGGCACTTTCAACAAATTCAATTTTATTTTCAATTCAGAGCACATTATTAGACCCCAGGTGGACATCTGTTTGTGGCGGTGCCGCTAAATCCACTAGAGTGAACCTTAGTCTTCACTCCAAACATCCAACAATCTGACTGTCCTTCACTTTCTCAGTTCCTGTGCATGCACCATTGCTGGCACTGGGTGTTAACAGTTTAAGCCTCCCATGTTGTTTCCACCACACATCTCCAGTGACTACTTTGCATCCCAGACAATCCCATTTCCTTGCACTGGTATGTACCCTCCACTCACCATGAGTGGAGTCGTATCAAGTAGGCTCCCTGTGGAGAAAGAACTTGTATTGTTGGAACAAGGATTATATAAATTAGGGGCCCAGGCTTTAGTGACAATTCCTGCCTTATATGTTTTTACCTACCTAGGCTATTTTATATGAAATGGTACTCCATACCATCCTACTATAGGTGTTCATCAAGAGTGATTATGGAATTAGAAATTTAAGTGAATCATTTAATTTTTCAACATTAGCAGAGAAGATCTCTTTGGATATTAAACCTACTCTAGTGATATTAAATAAAGAACAAATACCCCCACATTAAGCTTCATTTCCCACTCTCTCAAACTGGAACTACAGATGATCCCTTCATTCAACTAATGAAGCTCTCACCCCACTAGCTGTGGAATGCTAAGGGTAAAGGAATGGCAGAATAGACTCTTAATTAGGAAATGAATTTCTCCTCAGTGGATGTCTGCCATGTACTAAACCTCAGAAATCTCTAGATCTTGGAAGGTATTTTCAATGCATTTTATAGGGGAAGGTGACTCCTTGTCCTTTGAAAAGAGTAATTACCTTCAAAGAGAAACTAAATCTTCCTGGTCCCTTCCAACAATAAAGAGGCTTGTCTCTGCTCTTCTCTGGGAGAGATTTGCTTGGAAATCAGAGGTGCTAAAAGTAGCCCCAGACAAGACAATTGGGGAATTCCCAGAGTAACTTGGGAAGTTGTCAGAAGCTACACTATTATTTGTTTCACCAGTCTCACTCTCACACAAAGTTGTACTTCACTCCATCCAAGTGTGCTTCTGAAACACATCTGTTCTCTTTAGATGATTTTCAGACAATACCCCCACTCAAGTGTAACCTTGTCCAACCAGGCAACAGGACTATAGTTAATAAAGTTGAAATTGGTTGCTTTTATGAACTGTGCTTTGGATGGAGTAAAAAAAGCACACGCCAAGCAACATATTGTATCCCATTAGAGTTGTGATCATTTTTCTGATCACAAGTCACTCACTGTTCACTCTGGCCAGCCCCAGTGTGTGACTCTAACATTTTTTGAGGTCTTATTGTTGTAAGATGCCAGAGAATCAGTTCTGGCTCATAATAAGCCTGCAAGACAACAAAATATTGCCTCCACAGTCCTGCACCCTCCTCACAATGGTCATTATGTTTGATCTCACCTTGGTAGCGACTGTGTCAATCAATGGGTCCATTCTATTGCTGTTAGTTGCCATTGTGTTGGCTAAGGCCAATCGTGACCCAATGCACAACAGAAGGAAACACTGCGAGCTCTGCACCATGCTCAGAGTGGTTCCTGGGTCAGCACTCATGGTTGCAGCCCATGTGTCCATCCATCTTGTTGAGGTTCTTCCTCTTTTTTGATGCTCACCTACTTGACCCAGCATGATATCCTTTTCTAGGGATTGGCTCTCCTGGTGATACGTCCAAAGCACTTGCAAGCAATTCTTCTCAGCCATACTTTCAAGGAGCCTTCTGACTGTACTTCTTCCAAGATAAAGTGGTTTGTCCTTTGAGCAGTCCATGATATTTCCAATGTTCTTCATCAGCATCATGATTCAAATGCATCAGTTCTTTTTGTTCTTCCTTTTCTAGTCTTCCTTACTTTGAGCTGAAAAGCAGGAAATAAAAAGAAGCATTCTCATATGCGTTTTTGTCTGGGGTCTTGTTAGCTCATTGCCATGAAAATCTATGGTTTTCAGTAGAAACCCACATCAGATACTAGCCCTAGGGCTCCAAATGTACACTCTTATGTTTTATATGCCATTTCTCCACCATTTTAAGAGAAGGAAAGAGAGGTAAAACATTTACATTTTTTTGTTCCCAAAGCCTCAAAGCTGATGGCTAATAGAGAAGACTGACTCTGTTAGTGAAATTGATACTATTCTGTCAAACTCCACACAAAAGAATAAAATTGCCCCTAAGGCTTTCTCGACTGTCATCTTTACAGAAGAAGATTGGCAAGCCTCCATTTGATGTGCGGTAAGTCAGAACCACTCACTTTTCAAGTGAAATCCAAATGCTTAACCATTGCACAACCAGAGCCTTTTTAGATCAAGCCTAGAAGTCCACGCTGAGGAGGAATGCCCTTTTAAGATAGGAGATCTAGGACCCTACCAGTCCTACAGGATGTCTGTATTGGTTCATTTTCAGCCACAGAGGTTTCAGATATCTCAGGTTCCAGCGAGAGCACAGACCAGCCAATGGGTTACATAATTCCTTTCTTTTCCAGACCACAGTGGGGGAACCTATTGTGTATGGACAACAGACCATCCTATATTCAGGAGCTCTCATACGGGCATGGCAAGTGAAGGACAGCTCTGGAGGATAGAACTTCCAGGTGGGAGCGAGCCAAGCAAAGTTGCATACAAACGAAGAAGACTCCAGTACTCAAGAGTTTATTTTTACCCATCAGGACCACGATCACTCTGTGGAACCTATGAGGAAGCATTTTTCTCCATCTTTCACATCAAATATGCTGGTACTAAACAGTGAATCTGTAGGAGAGATCTTTCAGTGGTTCTTCAAGAGAGTCTTCTGTTGCTTTATTTTTCCCTCAGATCTGTTTATTGACTTGAGTTTCCAAATAGAGCCCCAATTGTACTTCTTACGTAGGCATAAGTGCAGGTTCTGGACTTGTAGACCTTCACTGTGTACAATGGAGGCTCAGAGTCTGTCCCGTTCCATTGGCACAGAAAGTGCTGTATTGAAGAGCCCCACCCCTCACCACACCAGAGAAAAACGACCCAGCTGTTTCTCATTTCATCCTTCACCCAAGCTCACATCTGTATTTTGTTCTTCTCATTGTAACTGCCAAAGGGAGACTCTGTTCCTGTAACAGTGTAAGCAGTCAGGACCCTGAATGCAAGAGACTATATTATGCTTTGCGTGTTTGACACAGCCTCGCAGGCTCCTTGAGGGTCAAGCAGCTCATCACAACACCTTTACATCTGTGAGAAGGTGAGCTGAATACATCTGTGTTTTTTTCTCCTGTGATATTTTATCAAGACAGAGCTAGTCCCTCTTGCAAAATCCACACAATTACAAGTATAGGAACAGCATGCTGATAGCTCTTCATGTAAATGAATATTGCAATCAGGACATAGGACAATTCTTAAAGCAGAATAAAACACATCTTTGTGTTTCACCAAATTCACTTTTGTTTGATTTCATTTCCCCCTTCCTTCTTTATTTCTCTAAACTTCTGACGTGATCAATTTAACCTCAGAAGAAATGAAATGCAACTTTGAACATCTACATTTATGACACCAGGAATGGTTCTGTCACTTTTATGAAAGGACCACCCCTGCTTCTTTTCCTTTGTTTTATTTCTAGAAGTGCTTATGAAGATGAATGAGAGTCTTGATGTGTAATGTCAGAAACAAAATTGTTTTTTGTTTTTGTTCTCCAGCTTCCACTCCAGGTTTTCAAGGTCACCATGAAAAGGAAGTCACTCTCTTTCCTGGGCTTCTTCTGATTCTGTGTCCAGACACCTGTCCATCACAGGGAAGAAAGGTGGCTGGAGAAGTGTTGAATTCTACTGTGTCTATTCAAAGAGGGTGTGAAATCTCTCCCCCCCCCCCACCCACATATTAAAGGATAAAGCTGATGCTTGGAGAAGAGGAACTGCCTGTTGTCCCCAATGTATTCTTCAAAGCTAAGCGACATTTTTTTTTAAAGCAATGAAGCTGTAGAAGGTTTCTGTTGTGGCAAACATTCCAACAGTCAGACTTCCTCAAAGAAACTCTATCCCCATGGGTGTGTAACACTTTATGGAGGATGCCAGCTCACCAGAAGTGTCTATTGTTTGAATTAATATTTAACAAAACGATACAAAGTGTGCTTTGACTCTATTCATTTATGTGTTAGTCTGGGTTCACTGGAGAAACAAATTCACAGGCATTCATAGGTGTATAAGAGTTTCACAGGAAGGGTAACTGTATATTAAGAAAGTCTCTCAACCCAGTCTGGTCCAAGGCCATAAGTCCGATATTAGTCCATATATCTGATACCAATCTATGAAGTCCTCTTCAGACTCATGAAATACATACAATGATAATGAATGCGAGAGGCTCACAGACTAGTGGGTTGGAAGTCTAATGGCTCCAGTGGTATTATAAGCATCTTAGTGCTGCCAGGTGTCTCTACGTGGCTTCTTCAGTTCCAGATCTCCAGCTCTAAGGCATAGCGCCATGTGTCTTGTCAGTGGAGTGTCTCCAAAGGAGAGAAAAGAGAGAGAGAAGTTTCTTCTGCGTCCCAGGAAGAAAATACAGAAGTTCCCATAATTCTCAGGAGAAGGCTATGCCCACACCAAGGCCTCAGTGGCCATGTCCTGATGGACAGAATTAGCTCTACCCTTCACTCTGAAACATCTCAAGTCCCAAATTGATTCAAGATTATGTAACTACCACAATTTCCCAGAGTTATAAATTTATTTAGACCACTAACCTGAAGAGTTGTATTTGAAAAATAATCAAAATATTGTGAATTATGTGCTATACCTGCTGTTAGTCGTAGAGGCCATGGTGCCTCCTCCACATGAAGACATCTTGCCAGAGCAGATGACAGGGCTTTCTCCCACAAAATCACTCAGAGAATTTCAGCCTCAAATTTTTCAATTCCATTGAGGATCCTTCATATCCTGCTCCTTATTCATGGTAGCTAATAAAGCTTAAAGATCACCAAGTCCAAAAGGTCGGCTCACAAATTTATGGAAACTGGTATTTGGACATCATGGACATGAAGTCCTGCATGAACTACATGGTTGTGTCCTTGTTGCTAGATTCCATCCAGTTGTGCCTGACTCACAGCCACCCTCTGCACCACAGAATGAAATATCGCTCCGGCACTATCCTTAAAATTGATCCCATGCTTGAGCCCATTATCGCAGCTACAGTGTCCGTCCTGCTCCTTGAGGACCCCCCTCTCCTTCATTGCTCCTCCAGTTTACCAAACAAGATGTCCTCGGCTCTCCTGACCATATGTCTAAAATATGTATGAAAAGACCCTCTATTATTGCCTCTAATAAACAGTCTTGTCATACATCTTCCAGCATAGATCAGTTTATTCTTTTAGCAATTCACAGTACTTTCCATATTCTTCTTCAACACCACAAATAACATGCATCAATTATGCTCCTGTCTTCTTTATTCAACTTTCACATGCATATGATGCAATGGAGAATTTCATGGGTTGGTCCTGCACACTTTAGTACTTAAAGAAATATCCTTGTTTATCAATACTCTAAAGAGATCTTGTGCAGCAATTGTACATAATGAATTAAGTCATTTGACCTCTTGACTGCTCCTTTCATAAGCATTGGTTGTGGATCCAAGCAAAAAAAATTATTCCAGATCACTTCAATATTTTCTCTATCATGATGATAGCTATTGGTCCATGTGTCAAGAGTTTGATCTTCTTTACACTGATTTGTAATCGATGCTGGTGGTGATGATTCTTGATCTTTTTCAACAAGTACTTCAATTTCTCCTCACTTTAAGCAAGCAAGAGTAGGTTATCTGCGTATCTCCAGATTGTTAATAAGCCTTCCTCTAATTCTGATGCCACACTCTTCTTCACATAGGTCAGCTTCTTAGAAGATTTGCTCAGCATATACATTAACACATGGTGAGAGGATACAATCCTGACACACAACTTTCTGAGTTTAAACCATGTAGTACCCCCTTGTTCTGTTGGCACAACTTCCCCTTAACCCATGTATGAGTTGCAAATGAGCACATTAAAGTGTTCCAGAATTTCCATTCTTCTCAAGGATATCCAGTTTATTATGACAGTTTATTATTATTATGAAAGTCAGATGACTTTGTATAGTCAATGAAACACAAATAAACATCTTTCTGGTAGTCTCTTCTTTGAGCCAAGATCCATCTGACATTAGCAATGTTATCACCTATTCCACATCCTCTTCTTAATCCAGCCTGAAAATCTGGCAATTCTCTGTCAGTGTACTACTCCAACCCTTCTTGGAATATTTTACACAAAATTTTATAGAACAGTAATATCGTTCTATAGTTTGAACATTCTGTGGTTTCACTTTTGAAATGGATCTATTCCAGTCAGTTGGTCAGGGAATTGACTTCCCTATTTTCTGCACAGAAGTATGAGTACTTCCAAATATTTTTCAGCTTTTTGAAATGTTTCAATGACTATCCTGTCAATGCCTGGAGGCTTGTTTTTGGCTAATGCATTTCATTCACTTTGAACTTCTTTCAGTACCATTATTTCTATTTCATGTGCTAACTCCTGAAATGGTGGACTGTGGACTAGTTCTGTTTGGTACAGTGAATCTGTATGCTTTGCATCTTTTATTGATGTTTTCTCCCATTTGTTTTGGCTACTCTATAATTAAACCAACACACTTTCTCTACTTCAGCTGAAGAAGCTACTGAAAACCTTATGCATAAATCTCAAACATTTGCAAATACCAAAAACCTAACCAAAAGATTTTCTTAGAGATACTGCTGGCAGATGGCACCCTTGGTTCTGAGGGCACTTGAAAAGAGGAGATGATATCCTGGAGGGGAATTGACCATGATAACATGGATCAGACAAAGCCATTTCGAGTGAAGTCTTTAGAATATTCATTTGCTAATACATATGCCTGAAAGTAAAGAAAGCAGTCACAGAAATTACCTAATGATTGGAACATGGAATGTGCCAAGAATGAATTTAGGAAAGTTTGAAGTGGTCAGAAATGAAATGAAATGTATACAATTCTATATCTTAGGTATTAGTCAGTTGAAATAGATTGGCAATGCCATTTGAGTTTTTAAAATTATATGATCTTTAATTCCAGGAATAACACAATCAAGGATCCTACTAAATTCATCA
Source organism: Nesogale talazaci (assembly GCA_004026705.1). Classification (NCBI taxonomy): domain Eukaryota; kingdom Metazoa; phylum Chordata; class Mammalia; order Afrosoricida; family Tenrecidae; genus Nesogale; species Nesogale talazaci. The sequence continues at coordinate 131,523 of PVJH01000722.1, read as the reverse complement.
TAAAGTACAATGCTATCCATGATAAAATTATATGTATATGATTTAAGGAAAGTCAATCAATTTTTATTCAGTACAAATATTATTCAACTTTATGTACCAAACAAAAAAGCTAGTGATGAGAAATTTGAAAGAGTCTATCAATGATGTCAGTTGGAAATTGATGAAACTTTTGATGAAGGTGCTGAATTGAATAGGTATTGGTGATTGAGATACAAACGTTGGAATAGTAGTTGGAAAACACAGACATGCTGATAGAAATGAAGCTGGAGATGATATGATAGAATTCTGTAGAACCAAGTTGTTCACAGCAAATACAGTTTTTCAACAACAGAAAAGGCAATTACATAAACGGACTTGTCCAGAAATATATAGAAATCAGATTAATGACATCTGTAAGAAGACATGATAGAGAAGCTCAATATCAACAACTAAAACCAGAACAGAGACTGACTTCAGAACAGACCATAAATTGCACACATGTAAGTTCTGAATAACGCTTATGAAAATTAAAACAATACTTTAGGAGCCAAAAGACAACCTTGGGTTTATTCTACTTGAATTTTGAGAACATCTCATGCCCAGATTTGATGCCTTGAACATTAGTGACCTGACAATCTGTGGGAGGACATCAAGAACATCATCCGTGAAGACAGCAAAAGGTCATTAAAAAATGCATGCATGGGAGGTGATTGAAATAGCCTCCTTTCTGGGGTACAGACAGCAGGGAAGTGGGTGAAGGGAGACATCAGGCAGTGTAAAATATGACAAAATAATAATAATTTAGAGATTATCAAGGGTTCATGATGGAGCGAGGGGGAAAATGAGTAGGTAATACTAAGCATTTAATTAGAAAGAAAATGCTTTGAGAATGATGATGGCAACACATGTACAAATGTACAAACATACAATGGATGTATGTTTGGATTGCAATAAGAGTTGTATAAGCTCCCAATAAAATGCTTTAGAAAGAAACAAAGAAAACACCATGGTTTGGGTCAGATGCACCTTAGTCCTCAAAATAGCTTCCTTGTTTCTCAAACTCTATAGAGTTCTTGTGCAGCAGATTTACTTAATGCAATGCATCTGTGTTAGTCTGAAACAAATTCATAAGCACTCATGTGTGTACAAGAAAGAGCTTCATATACAAGAGTAACTACTTATTGATAAAACATCCCAGCACAGTCCAGTCCACGATCATAAGTCCGAGGTTAGCCCACTTGTCTGATACCAATTCATAAGTCCTTGTCAGACTCACGAAGCACATGCAATCACACCAGGACCGTCACAGGCCAGTGGTTGTGGAGTCTTGTGCATTCAGTGGTGGTAGAAGCATCTCAGCACTGGCAGGGGCCTCTCTCTGGTTTCTCAAGCATTTCCCTACCAGCAGGAGTCTCTATGTGGCTTTTCCGGTTTCAGAGGTCTGGTTCTATCAGGTCAAGACCATGTGGCTACCCCTTTGGGATGTCTCACAGGGAATCAGCCTTGTGTCTTTTCAGTAGAATGTCACCTCCAAGGGGGAAATAAGGCCAGATTTCCCAGAATTCTCAGGCAAAAGCCATGCCCCTACAGAGTTCTCATTGGCTATCTCCAGATTGACAGGCCAGACTTCACCCCTACATTCCCAGTCCTCAAATTGATACCAGATTAGTGACTTCCACAGCATCTTTTGATTTCTTAACTGCTGTTTCCATGAGTATTAGTTGTGGATCCAATCAAAATAAAATTCCTCCATATTTTCATCTTGTTCTCCATGTATCATGATGTTACTTACTAGTCCAGTTGTGAAGATTTTTGCCTTCTGTACATTGAATTGTAATTGATAATCGAAGCTGCAATCCTTTCCATCAGTAAGTGCTTCAAGTCCTTGCTTTCAAGAAAGCTTGCATCATCATCATTTCAACAAATGTTGGTTCCTTTATAAGATAGCATATGCTTTCACATGCGGGTGAAAGTTAGACATTGGATAGGGAAGACTGATGGAGAAAACATGCATTTGAATTATGATGCTGGAGAAGAATATTGAATCACCATGGACTGACAGAAGACCAACCAAATCTGTCTTGGAGGAAGGACAAACTGGTCCTTAGAAACAAGGATGTCATGATCTTGTCGCATCCGCATTAGAGCTATATCCGGAGACCATCCTGGAAATCGTTCCTAGTTTTGAATCCCTGTTGCAGCCATGATGTCAGTCCCTTTTGACTGGAGTCTTCCTCTTTGTGCTGGCTCCTTTTCTTTACCAGGCCCCTGATGATGTCACTCATGGTGATGCCTTTGCTGGTGTTAAGTAGGTTTTGTCTCATGGTGACCCTGTGTACAACAAACTGTACATGTATGAATTGTGTTTGGGCTGTATGAGTGATTGTGAGGATGGCACAGGACCAGTCAGGGTGCCACTCTGTATTAATCATTCTTTCAGTCTTAAAACAGAATTTATCATCATACGATCCTCTTAAAATTTCTTTTCATGATTCTCTATTTTTGCACCTATATTTTGCTGTGCAATTTTAGAATTATTTTTCTGTGTTCTGATGATTACCATTGGTATTTTATAAAGATCTTATTTATCTTATGATTATTTGGGGAGTGCTTGCTTTACTGTTCAGCATACACATCATCTGTTTCATTATGTGATGTAGTGTTCACATTCTAATGAAATATGGTCTATTTTGTAACTGATAGAAAATATTGCTATTCAGGCTTCTAATCATTTTCCCTGATGACTTAATCTACATATATCCTGTGAAGTTGGATCAAGGTCTCAGAGCTTCTCTTCCTTTGTCTTAAGAATTCCATTTTTAATTCACTTTTTTAATAAATTAATAGTATGTCTTGATATGTCTTCTGATCTTCAGGGTGTAAAACTCTGACAACCTCTTGGGAAGAGTGGAGTTTAATCTGCCTATTGCCTGCTGGTCATAGTAGTGTTTCTTTTCATGGGGTGAAAACTAAGATTTCCAACTTCAAGGGCTGTCCTTGCCCTTTAACATTTCTTTCTTCTTTTTGTCTCTAGGCTTCCTCATTGTGTAAGCTTTGATACATCATTCCTCAGACTTTAAATTTAGTGTGATAGCTCTTATACATTGAGTTGGCTTTATATTAAGCCTATAAATTTTGATTCTCCTGTAGAACAATAGCTTCCATAGTCCTCTTTAGAAATGAATACTCAACTTGAGGTACAGTCAAATGACCAGTTGTTGCTGCTGCTGCTGCTGTTGTTGTTAGGTTGTCTGACTCACAGCAACCCTTGGTGCAACATAAGGAAGCACTGCCTGGTGTTGTGCCATCCCCTCAACTATTCTGATGTTTGAGCCCCTTGCTGCAGTCAGTTCTTCTTGCTGAGGGTCTCTATATAGACTGTTAGTCACTTTGGCAGCCCATAGTACATTCAATATTCTTTATCAGCCTCGTCATTCAAGTGAATGTTTATTTTTAGGTGCAGTCAAGTTGACTGTGACTATGGAGACCCTATGTTTGAAAGAAACACTGTGGAGGTCCACTTCATCCTTTTATGGCCATCGTGTTCATGCTTTCTCCTCCTCTTTTCCCTGCTTCACCATCAAATATACAGCAGAATGAAATGCCACCAAGACCACTGTCCTTATGTCTGAGCCCACTGTGGCAGCCACTGTGCCAGTCTATGTTGTTGAGGTCCTTTCTCTTGACAACTCACAGATTGTGTACATTGTTTGACTACATGATCAACTAAATAATACGAAAATACATACTGTGCTTTTTCTATCCATTACCCAGAATATAAAACTATTTAAACTATCAGACAGCTAGCATTTATTGCCTGCAATATATATTAGCCTATTATTCATGGAGAAAGTCAAGCATAAGCCATTTTATGTTCAAAATCATCCTGTAAGCCCAATAGCATTGGCATCCCGTTCTACAATTCCTCACTACCTCACTGTCATTGAATCAAGACTCATTCATTACAAACCTACAAGAATGGGTAGAACCATCCTTGTGGGGTTCCAAAACGATAACTCTATAGACATATAAAGTCTCATCTTTCTCACTAGAAGTTGTTGGTGGCTTTCAACTGCTGACTTTGTGATTAGCAGCCCAAGGTATAACCACTATGGCATCAGGACTCTTATTATGGGGAACTTACAGAACTTCATGCTTTGGAGACAAGTAACCACTCCTCCTCACACTGATTTCCCAGCACAATGGAAAGATGGGAATGACAATAGTGCTGAACTTGCGAGGTTATTTTGATGATAAAAGTCACCGTTTCAAAGTCTTGTGAAGTACAGATCTACCCTAATAGATTTGGATGGCATCACCGAATGGGCATTTCCTCAATGAGAATGGATGAGGGTGATGATAGTGACTAGTTCCTCCCTGTGCTCACTGAGAGAGACTAAGTTTATTAGGCCACATTTACTACATGTTGAGGAATGTTTATTGAATGCCCATGGTGATGTGACATGGCTCTGCTGTCTTACAGGCATAACTTGGGAGATTGGTCCCTGCTCCTTTGCTCAAGTCCCCACCTTTTGGTGGAGGTGTGGAGTCAAGCTGAAGGCCGTGGCAGCTCAGTGTTCTGGAAACTCTGGGTGAAGAAGTATCAGGTGCTGGGTGTGAACATAAGGAAGGCCCTCTGATAGAAGGTCATAGATTTCCTGGAGAACAACAGCCCCGTGGTCGTGTCTCTGCCCATTGGTAGAAATGAAGTCACAACTGGAGGCATAGTGAAATGGCGAACTGTGGTTCGATACCTTGGAATCAGTTCATACTCATAGCAAACCTCTGCCCAACACTGCCAGATCCTGAGCCACCTTCTTAATTGCTCAGATGTTTCTCCTCTTTTGGGCTGCCCTTCTACTTTACCAAGTACGATGCCCTTGTCGCCCTTGTCCAAGGACTATTCTCTCAAGATAATGTGCCCAAAGTATTGAAGACAAAGTCTCATCCACCTTTGCTTCTAAGGAACATCCGGGCTGTATTTCTTCTGACAGCCCATGGTACTTTCAATATTCTTTGCCAGCACCACAATTCAAATGCATAGGCTCTTCTTCTGTCTTCCTTGTTCAATGCCCGCCTTTCACATGCAGGTAATGCAATGGAAAATACCCTGGTTTGATCTTAGTTATCAAAATAGTATCCTTGATTTTTAAAGAAATCCCATGAAGCACAGTTAACCAATGTGATATGTCCTTTGACTTCTCCACTTCTGCTTCCATGAGCATGGTTTTTGTATCCAAGCAAAATGAAATACTTGACAACTTCAATCTTTTCTGTTGATCATGATGTAACCTATCGGTCCATTTGTGAGGACTATGTTGTGCTCACACAACAGACTAGGTCTTGGTATAATATCTGTTTGGGGGCTCAAACTCACTGCCATGGAGGCAGTTTTATCTCCGAGTGAAACTTTAAAGTGAGGTAGAGCTGCCCTCCGGACTTATGGGACTTGAATTCTTTACAGGAACAGAAGACCTCATAGTCCTCCCCATGACGAGCAGCTGGAGGTTTAGAACTGCTGTCCCTGGAGTTAGCAGCCAAATATGTATCTGGTCTGGCATCAGGGGAAAGACACTTACGGTGCTTTGTAACAGATTGTAAATCATGTATTTTTCTCTTACTTTGTCTAATAACTGCCTCATGGTCTGTATATAGTTTCCACAACAGCATAATTAAGTGTTCTGGGATCCCCATTATTTACAATGTCGTCTATAGTCTATTATGATGAACACAATTGAATGCCTTCACAGAGTAAAAAGACAAAACCAAAAAAAGCTGGTAAATATTTCTCTGATATTCTTTGCCATTAGCCAAGGTGCATCTGATGTCAGCCGTAATATAATTAGTTCCATGTTCTCCTCCAAGTCTACCTTGATATTATGCCAGCTCCCTGTCTATGTTTCAACCCTTTTAAATTATATTCAACAAAATTTTATATGTAAGTGATAATAATGATATTGCTAAATAATTTATGCAGTCTGTTAAATCTCTTTTCTGTGAAATCAGAGTAAATATGATATCTCCCAGGTGTTTGGCCAAATAATGCCTCTTAGAAATTTCTTGGCATCCACTAATGAGTGTTTGAAAGTATCATGGACTGCCAAAAGAACAAATATATCTGTCATAGAAGAAGGACAGCCAGAATGCTCCTTAGAGGAATGTTTGGGTAAGCTTCATTTTCTAAGCTTTGTATATGTTGTCAGGAGAGACAAGTCCCTGGAGAAAACCACCATGCTTGGTAAATTAGTGGGGCAGTGTAAAGGAGGAAGATCTTTGAAGATATATTTACACCTTGGCTGTATGGACAGGTCAGTCATAACAATTGTATGGCACAGGGCAAGGGGGTGTTTCTTTCTGATGTCCTTAGGGTGCCTATGAGATGGAACTGAGTTGAAGGCATCTAACAACAATGAGAGCTTCCATCAACAATGAGAGCTACATACATTAGTTGAAGTGTTGCTGTTGATATTCTATCAAGGCATGGGAGTCTAGTTTTTCACAAAAGCCTTCAATGTAACTTGGACCTGTTTCTCCATTATCATCACTTCTTGGCCACCTGTTATCTCTTGAAATGGTTGAATGCCAAACTTTATCTTTAGTACAAAAATAAAACAAGAGCAATGTAGCCAAGAGGAATTACTGAAACCTGAATTAAGGCCAAGCATGATAGTGGGACAATAGTAAAGTAAAAGGAAATAGAGAAAAACACTAGGCAAAGGGCATTTGGAGAAGTCCAAATACAGTCATGTGTCCATGTAAATATATTTATATGTAATGATAAGAAAATAGATGCATGTGCATATATGTATATGTTAAGTATTTAAAAAAAAAATTTAGGGCATCACTGCCCAGGTGGTGAGAGTAGGAGACCCAGCCTTTGCCCTTGTGGAGCTGGAATTGAACCTCCATCCCAGTGGGCCACAGTGCCACGCACAATCACTACGCCACCGGGGCTCAGCCTATGTTAAGTATTAAAGCAGCAGGCAGACATCAATCCTCTACTCAAGTACTTCCTTGATGCATGAACACTTTTTTTCTAATAACCTGGTATTCCATGATGCTCACTTTCCCAATATGATTGCTGAAGAAAAAATGGGTGCATAAGCAAATGTGGTGAAGAAAACTGATGGTGCTTGGCTATCAAAAGATCACCTAGGGTCTTTAAGACTTGATGATAAATAAGCAGCCATCTAGGAGAGAAGCAACTAAGCTCACATGGAAGAAGCACACCAGCCTGTGTGATCATGAGGTGATGATAGGATCCAGTATCAGGGATCAAAGACACAAAACAAAAAGTCATATCTGTGTGAGTGAGGGGGAGGGCAGAGTGGAGGCACAAAGCCCATCTGTGGAAAATTGGACATTCTCATGCAGATGAGTCACAAGGAAGAGACGAGCCAGTCAGGGCGCAGAACACCATTGAGAAAACATACAACTTTCCTCTACTTCTTTAATGCTTCCTCCCCTCCGCTAACTTAAAAATCTGATTAGCCCTGAACACGTACACTGGTACAGAGAAGAGCTCAAAACACAGTGAATCCAGGACAGATAAATCCCTCAGAAACAATGAGAGCAGCGATAACAGAAGGATAGGGTGAAGGTGGAGGGAGAAAGCGAGAACTGATCACAATGATCAACATACAACTACCCACCACCAAGGGGCATGAACATGTAAGACGATGTAAGATATGAAAATAATAATAGTTTATAATTTATCAAGGGTTCATGAGGGAAGGAGGGTGGAGAAAGGAGGAGAAAATTGAGGAGATGATACCAAGGGTTCAAGTAGAAAGAAGATATTTTGAAAGTATTAATGGCACATATGCAAAAGTGCTCAACACAATGGATGGGTTGTGATAAGAACTGTAAGAGCTCCCAATAAAATGATTTAAAACAAACAAACAAACAAAAAGACCTCACAACCATAGACAATGCCAACTTCTAGCAACCCCAGTGTCAGTTTCTAAGACTAAATCTGTAAGTGAATAGAGAGCCCAGTTCGTGGTTTCTCCTGCAGAGCCCTGCTGGTAGTTTACAACTGCTCATTGTAGAATGTAGCCCAACACATAACAGAGAGTCTGTTTATTTGTTCAATCTTTTTCTTTTTATTCTTCCAGCATCACCCAATATTTTATTCATAGGCTATTTCAATATTCCAAATCTGGGCATCAATCTTTACATCCTTGAACTTGAGGTAGACAGAGTATGCTCTTCTTTTCTTGATGTCCTATGTTCTACTGTATGCAAATTTCACTAGAATGTTTAACTTTGTCTACTTGAGCTAAATTTTTCAGTGTTTTATTGATCTCTTTTGTTTTAGCTATCTTTGCATTCACTTTAGCTAGCTTACATTCAAGAAGACATTTCAGAATCTCTTCTAACATCTAATTTGGTCTTTTCTTTCTTTCCCCTGGCTTTAGTGACTATGTTAGTGACTATGTATGGTCTCCAGAAACAAAGAACCAATGATGTCTATGCCTGTGTATAGTGGTCTTTTTAATTTTGTAATATCTTGACATATTTTTGACAGTTATTTTTCTCCTACAGAGGTATCCATCTTACTTGTAAGGTAATTAAATCCTCAATATTGGATGATGAAATACCTTGGACAGGGATTCTCTGAAGGCTTTTTTAATTCATTGTTAAGATTAAACATCTAATCCAAATGAGAAATTGAGGTATTACATATTGCACTTTTGTTTCTTCAATAAGATCTCAAAATTATCAATACAAAAGACTAAATCAGGAAGGATGACCAATTTTCGGAAAATAAAATATTCAGATTGTATATAATAATAGAAATCAACTATGTGACAATTTGATATTTCCTGCTACAGAATGAAAAAATATCATTCTCCTTTGGATAAAAGATAACTTTATACACAGTTTAATCAGTGCTTATTTGTGAAAATCAAGCCGTTGCTGCCATTTGAAGATAACTGTTGAGCCGCCTTTAATTTGCAGAGATCATATTTTCAACTGGCTAGTCTTGTGTCATCCTGCCAATGGGTGTCATATCTGAGCCCACTATTGTAGCCACTATGCCCGTTCATGCAAACATAGGTCTCCTCTTTCCGGCAACTCTACTTAAAGAAACGTGGCTTCCTTTTCCAGAGACTGGTCCTGCCTGAGAGTATGTTCAAAGTAGGAAGCTCTGCCATTTTTGTTTTTAAAGAGCATCTAGCTGTACTTCTCTTCTGGACATTTATGATATATTTAATATTCTTTGACAAAACTATAATGCACACTCATGAATTCATCTTTGGTTTTCCTTATTTGTTATCCTGCAAATAAAGTACTTTAGGTGCAATCAAAAGATTAAGTTCTAATCAAGTAGCACTGTGTCATAAGCTGTCCAATGTAAATAAAACCTTATTTTGATATGCCCTATTTCCTTAGAAATGAATTATACAAAAAACATAGTGATGTTAACATAGGCTGCTCTTGGATGTAGTCCACTTTTCTCTTTCTATCTCTGATTTTTGCAATTAAATAATTTTCCAATTATTTAGAAATCACATTTATTAACATTTGTTAAAAATAGAAATCACTAATACTACTGTTGCAAATCATTGCTACACGAGGATTTCCCCCAAAAATAAAACCAGAAAAAAAGTTCTGGGTGGAGCTTTTGTAGGTGAGCATCCATCAAGCAACTAACTCTCTCTGAGTTAGTCCATCCAGTGGCATCACCTGGGATGGTTCTCTCTTGTCACAATGAACTTTTTTCTTAGAAGCAGTTTCACTCAAACCTCATTTTTTTGTGATGACTGATTTAAAAGAACAACCAATGTGCAACCATAAATTTTGTTTCCTGCTCAGGTAAAATGTTGCATAAACTATTGTGATGTTGAACATAGCTTATAAGGAAAGCACTATGGGAAGAATTCAAGTGTATGGGTGGCAAGTGTATGGGTCATTTCAAAAAAGGTGAAATGTCAATTAATGACAAACTTTCTTCTAGACATTCATCAGCTTTGTGAATGGATGCAAATGTCAAGTCAGAGTGCATTTGGAATTTGTTTCACCAGGGTCAAGCTGTTAATCAAACCCTCTTATTTAGAGGTTCTGAAAAGATTCTCTAACAGTATGGGACAACAGAGATCTGGTTTGTAGCAGATAGGAGACTGGTTTTGCCACCATGACAATGAACCTGCTAATGCAGCCATTTCAGTGTGCCATTTTGGGGCAAAAACCAACATGCCTCTCTTGCCCCACCTGACCTGGCTTCCTGTGACTTCTTTTTGTTGCTGTGAGTGAAGATGGACCTCAAAGGACAGTCATCTGACAACATAGCGGAAATGAAGAAAAAAATGAAAGAGGTGTTGTCAGCTATCCAAATAGATGAGTTTGAAAAATGTTTCCAAGAAAGGAATCACAGATTTGACAAAGGTATTCAGTGTAATAGAGAGCACTTTGAAGGTGATAAGGTGGCTATGAAAAAAATCCTTTTTGTGTGTGAGGCGTACCTCCTTGGATACCTTTAAATATGTAGCCATTGATGAAATTACACATTTTTGTTAACATGCAACTATATTAATGAACTGTTCTAATTCATCTGTTCCAATGTGTCTTGCTGAGTTTACATAATAGGTTACAAGTAAAATCCACAGTGGGGGAGACGAAAACCTAAAGTCTTCAAATAATGATTAGAGATCATGTTTTCCACCAATCTCATTGGATTCCCTCAGGAATTGTTGCATTCAGTGGATAAAAGATTATGTTTCACATGAAATCCTTCACTCAACACTAGCGGCTGTTTCTTCTCTACATGATGGCAGAATGGTATTGCTTCTAACGGGTTGACACTGGAACATTTATTTGTCTGCTGCATCAGAGTGTATTCTAGGGCATTATGAAAAATGGAAAGGCTCAATGTAGGTTTCAATGTAGGGATATGGACATTCCCCCTCTCACAAGGACTTGAAGAACCCACAAGTCTTTCGAACTTGAGCATTGGTCCTCACTGTGCATGGTGGATCATTGGGGACCCCTCAGAACCATGCAGAGCCATGTGTGCAGGTGGAGAACCTAGAAGTCCCATAGTTCACAACCCTAGCTAGGTAGCTAGGTACATCCCAATCCCAAACACCTCACCATAGGACAGAGTCAGTGTCACATCGACCCTACAGGATAATGCAGAAATGTCCAATGGGCTTTCCAAGACTGAAATCTTTATGGAACTGATTGCCACATCTTTCTCCCTTTGATCAGCTCCTTGACCTTTTGGTTGGCTGCAGAGAATTTAACAACTGTATCCCAGGACTCCTTGTCCTATTACCAATGGAACGGGGGAAAACAGCCTGCAGCTAGTACTAATTGATTCAAAGAGTAATCCAGAGCCAATGAGCTATTTGTCCTTTTGCTTTGACTTAACATTAAACAAATAAAATTACAAAACTCTATATGGAAAAAATCAGTCAATTGGCTTCTTTTTCTTTCTGCTTAAAATAACATGAATATATCAGGACTTGATAGATTATTTATGATTTTTGGTATTTTTGAAATCCCGATGACTGCCATTTGAAAATGTCTGCCACTTTGCTGGATTTGCAAAGGGAAAAGATTATCATGTGCTGAATAAGATATTTTTATACCATTTTGACTTCAACATTTTTTTCTGGAAATTAAATGGAAGTCAATAATATTTAAGACTATATTGTCATCAACTGTGCAGTTATAAATAAATAGGCCCATTGAACAATTTTAAAATAAGATGAAATTAAGAATGAGGAGAAGAAGGAAAGGAAGGAAAGTTATTTTAACTACATATGAGAATGAACTGAGTTGATGGCACCATTAACATGGGCTTTGAGATTTTAAGACAGCGTTTTTCTACCTGTGGAATCCAAGGATCCATTAGCAAAAATTACAGTGATGAAGTAGCAACAAAAATAATCTTATGGTTGGGGGAATGACCACAACATGAGAAACTGTATTAAAGGTTGTGGCATTAGTAAGATTGAGAACAAATGTTTTAAGGCAAACCTGCCCAGATGCTGTTCCTGGATAATCACAAGCTTTGCAGCTTGGAAGGTGTTTGTTTGTTTTTAATTAAGGTAATGAAGAAAGGCCGTGACGGTGAGCAATGAGACCCAAACCTCTGTGAACATCAACAAGCTTCTCTTTTAAAAATATCCCAATGGAATTTGAGCCTTTCAACCAAGTAAATGCATCATATGCTAATTCAAGAAACTAGTATGGCTGATACAGAAAACACTGTCACATGATAGATTTGAGAACATTGAAATTAATGTCTAAATGCCATTTTCTGAAAATCTGTTATGCTTGCTGTTAACTTTCCTGTGAATGTGATTCTAACTCATGACAAGCACATATATCCCATCATACCAATGAGCCATGGAGTTCTCTCGGTGCTAATCTGTAGGGTATCATCCCATGGCATTTTCAATTGTCTCACATACATGGAAGCTGGACAGATCTGCCTGAGAAGAAGTACAGCCAGAATGCCTCTTAGAAGCAAGGATGGTGAAGCTCAATCTCACACACTTTGAATATGTTATCAGGAAATAGCAGTTTCTGAAAAAAAAGGACATCATCCTTGGTAAAGTAGAAGGTCAACAAAAACTGAGCAGACATGAACAACAGCAAGGGGCTTAAATATAACAGTAGTGTTTGGGATAATGGAAAACTTGATAGCACTTCATTTTCTGTACACAGGGTGAATCTGAGTCTGAACAGAGTTGATGGAACCTGAAACCAGTAATCTTTATGGCAGCAGAATACCTGGGAAGTCTTCAAAGGTATGGTATTTGATCACAAAATTTTGAATCTCCAAGCAATGAAGCATACACAACCATGATTGTAACATTTTCTTTGCACTTACGTAGGTCAAAACAAGAACAAATACCATTATCACCAAGGCTTGAGGACCTTCTTCTTGCTCAGAAATGCTAATTCACAGAGAGGCCCATATGACTGGCAAGACCCGAAATCCCTCACTGACTCATAGCCCTACAGTGGACAACACTGGAGACACAGTGTGGGAGCTGTGCCTGATCTGACTCCACCACACCGAGGCAAAACACTAAGGGAGTGCAACAGAACAGCGAGGGTTGTAGAGCAAGGAAGTGCCCAGGGAATACCAAAAATAGACTTTGGAAGCAGTCTATTGACACCCCATCAGACTCGACTGGAAAACACTCCTAAAGGTAAACAAACAGATCTTGAACTGTTTAACAGCATTTCCCTTCCACTCCCACAATTGTTTTGTTGTTGTTGTTGTTGTTGTTTTATTTTTCTCTGCACATTATATTTTTGTTCCTATTATTATCTCTGGAGGTCTATCTAGATAAGATAGGTGAGACAAACAATCTGCAAGATAAAACAATGGACCAACAGTTCAGGGAGAGGGAGAACATGGGAGAGGGTGAAGCAGGGGAAAGGAAGTGGGAGTTAACAAACCCAGAGAGAAGGGAAAAGCAAGTGATCCAAAAGGAGGGTGTAGGAGGCCTGATAGGGCTTAATCAAGGGCAATGTAACTGAAAGGAAGTACTGAAATCCAAATAAAGGTTGGACACAATAGTGGGACAAGAGAAAAATAAAAGGAAATATAGGAAAGAACCAGGAAACAAAGGATATTTATAGAGGTCTAAATACGGGCATGTAAATATGTATATATGATGATGGGGAAATATATCTACGTGCATGTATTTATAGGTTTAGTATTAAGGTAACAGATGGATATTGGGCCTCCTCTCAAATACTCCCTCAATGCAAGAACACTTTCTTCTATGAAACTGGCATTTCATGATCCTCACCTTCCCAGCTCAATCCCTGAAAACAAAACAGGTGCATAAACTGATGTGGTGAAGACTGATGGTGCCTGGCTATCAAAAGATTAAAGGTTTGAAGATAGACAAAGTCATCTAGTTGAGAACCAACATATCCCACATGGAAGAAACATACTGGTCTGTGAGATCATGAGATTTTGAAGGGATCAGGACACTGGCATCATGAAACAAAAATCACACCATTGTGAACGAGGGGAGTGGGGAGTGTAGAGTGGGGATCCAAAGTCCATCTGTAGGCAACTTGATATCCCCTTACAAAAGGGTCATGAGGAGGAGATGAACCAGTCAGGTGCAGTGTAGCCACCAAGAAACATACAACTTTCCTCTAATTCTTTAATGCTACCCTTCTCCCCCAAACTATCATGATCCCATTCTCCCTTATAAATCCAGCTAGACCAGAGCATGTACATCGGTACAGATAGGAACAGGAAACACAGGGAATCAGGGCAGATGAGCCCCTCAGAGCCAGTGGTGAGAGTGACAATACCAGGAGGGGGGAAGGAAAATGGGGGTAGAAAGGTAGAACTGATCACAGGGATCTACATATAACCCCCTTCCTAGGGAACAGACAACAGAAAAATGGATAAAAGAACACTTTGGACAGTGTACGGCATGAAAACATAATGACAACTTATAAATGATCAAGGTTTCATGGTGGAGGGAGGGTGCGGAAGGGAGGGGAAAATGAGGAGCTGATACCAAGGAAGGTAGAAAGCAAATGTTTTGAGAATGATTGTGGCAACAAATGTGCAAATGTGCTTGGCACAATGGATGGATGGACTGTGATGAGTGGTATGAGCTCCCAATAAAATTATTCTTAAAAGAAAAGAAAAAACAAGGCTGAAGATGTTCCTGAGACAGCACAGGAGGAGCTCATTGAACAGCGATGCAGCAGCAACAGATTTCTCTACAACGTCAGTTACCAAATTCCGGGTCAAGGGTTTGCAGTCCTATCCTGTTCTGAGAAAGTGTTGCGCCTGCTTCCATTTCCAACAACATATCTTTGTGAAACAGAGTTTTTCAGCTTGTTGGCTATCTCATCTAAATACAGAAGTACACTTGTGGAAGAAGATCTTTGTTGTGTTCTTGCAAAGACTGCTCTGAAAATTTCTAGTGAGAAAGAAGCTATCTCAACCTTCTCTGATGTTGCTTTTTAAAACATACTTTCACAAAGTGTAGCAATGTAGTTTACTCTTGAACGATTGTTACCCATGCTACACCATTCTTCAAGACAACATTTCATTTATTTGTAATTAGAAATAAATATTTCACATTATATTGTTTTGTGATTAATTGCTAGGCTTTAACTATGTTCAATCTGTAACAATGAAATTCATCCTGCATATCAGACATTTGCATTATGATTTGTCGTACTAGCAAAATTGCAGTTGTGAAGGAGCAACAAAAATAATTTTCTGGTTCAGTTCACTACAACATGAAGCACTGCATTAAAGGGTTATGGCATTAGGAAGGTTGAGAACCACTGACCTAATGGAAGATTTTCATTTACCTAAATTTTCCATCTCTCAACAAATATATTTATTTATTTATTTTTAAATAACATATACATTTTAGCATAGTCTCAGTCATAATGAAGGTGACTTCATGGACCAATACTTCCCTGAGAAAAGATGTGATGTGGTTAACTCATGGACTGTATGTAGCTCACACAGAAATGAGAGACTTTAGAGGGGGAGAGAACCTCACCTTTCTCAGTGGAGCAGTTGGCAGACTCAAACAACCAACTTGCTGTCAGCAAGTGAATGCTTATCCCATTCATTCAGCAAGGTTCCAATCTTCTAAATGCTATCCTGAATTCAAGTCACAGATTGTATGCCAGAAATACATGCTATTTGCAATTTCTTGGAAATCACGCATGAATAATAGTTTCAATGCAATCAATTGACTGACTTCAAAATTACAGAGCAGAAGGAAAGTGCTAAGTTTTCTACTTTCCCTCTAGTTTTTTATGAGATAGACAAGATGGACAGATTAAAATATTGAATGCTTGTTTACACTACGGTGCTTCGAATGCAGATAAACAGGAGGAAACAGTATCTTGTCATCTGATTTCAAAGACTTCTATTAAGTAGATAAAGCCAACTTTTTACCTTGTCAGTCCACTCTTGTCTTATGAAAAGCTTCCTCCTTCAGAAGAGAAACTGTTTCTTCTCATTTTTCTCTGATTTCACAGTCAAGAGTCTTGTATGGTTAAGATCTCTGGCATCAGGCCGAATTAGAGGGCCTCTATTTGTAGACAAAATTAAAACAAAGCAGCTCTTTAAGAATATTGCTCCAATGTATGCAAGGTGTATTTGTGTGTGTTCACAAACACGTCTGTTCAGGGGGTGATGGCATCTGTGTTCCCATGTGACAAGGCCTGTATATTTATCACCTGAATAGACAAAATTTGAGGTGGGACACCCCAGAATCATTGCTATGTTAAGAAACTCAAAAATGCAAAGAAGAGAAGGGATAATAATGAAGGGCTGAGAGGATGGATTTATGAGGCATGATAAAAAGAATCACAGATAAAAGTTAGAGCATATGTTATCTTTTTATACGACACTTTGGGGTTATAAAAGAAAGAAAAATTGGGACTGGAGGAATTCTGAAAGGCAGTAGAAGAGAAGAATGTGATGCATTGAGAAGACAAATTGTCAAGAAATAAAGGAAATATTGTACTGTTTGGTCATATAAAATCAGGACACATTTCATTTGGTGATGTTCTTCATAGACTATAATACAAAGCCAAAAGAATCATCTGCATAACTGGACACCTAGTCAAGAGTGATTATTCAAATATATGTACCAACCATGAAATCTATTAATATAGAAATCGAATAATTCTACTGACATTGATCATACATACAATCAAAGGGCATTGATATTTATTGACAATTGGAATTAGAAAGTTGGAAACAAAGTGGAATGAATAGTAGTTAGGGAATATTGCATTAGTGTTAAGAATGAAGCTGGAAATCATATAATGAAATTTTCCTGGCAAAGGTTTCTTCAAAGCAAATGCCATTTTACAACACTAATATTGATTATGCACATGGAAATCTCCAGATACAGTGCACAAAAATAAAATTGGCTACATCTGTGGGAATAGAAAATGGCAAAATTCAGTATCAAAAGCTAAAACCAGACTAACAGCTGACTGTGGAACAGAAAATCAATTACTCTTATGTAACTTGAGGTTGAATTGGAGAAAACCAAAGCAAGTTCCTATGAGAATGAATAGGAACGTGAGTATACCCAACTCGAGTTTTGAAAACCTCTAAAGAATAGATATGACAGTTTGAACACTAAAGATAGAAAGCATGATACACTGTGTATGACATTAAGAACATCCTACATGAGGAAAGAAGAAAAAACAAAACAAAGATCAAAGTGTATGTTAGAAGAGAGTCTGAAATTTGCTCCTACTCATAGAGTCGCTAAAGCAAATGGAATAAATGATGAAATCGTATAGCTGATGTGTAAGTTCGGGTAGACTAGAGAAACAAATTTATAAACACGCATTTGGATATAAGTGAAACGTTTATCTACAAGAGGAATGGAACATTGAGAAAGCATTCCAACCCAATCCAGTCCAAGGTCATAAATCCAACATTAACCCATATGTCCAATACCAGTCTACAAATTGTCCTTCTAACTCACAAAGCACGTGAAGTTGAAGCATCCCAGTGCTGGCAGGGGTCTCCCCATGGCTCCGCGCTTCCAAGGCTCATGGTCCATTGACAACATCCAGTGGTAGTAGAAGCAACTCAGCACTGGAAGGGGTCTCTACGTGGCTTCTCCAATTTCAGAGGTCTGGTTCCATCAAGATAAGGCTGTGTGGCTCCTCCTCTGGCTCCTCCAGTTCCTTGGATGCTGTCATCTTGTCAGTAATTCGTCATCTTGGAGCCTGACTCCCAACAACTTGGGGGATGGCCTCTCATCCCCATGAGGGAAATATAGCGAGATTTCCCAAAAGTCTCAGGAGAAAGTCATGCCCACACAGCAGCCTCATTGGCTACTCACTGGCTATCTCCAGATTAACAGGCTAGACTCCACCCCTACATCTCAATAATGAAATTGATATCATGAATACATGACCGCCAAAGCTGAGTAGGAAATTTCAAGGGAAAGCTCAAAAAGACAAAGCTAAGTATTACAGTGAACTACGCAAATAGATCGAGTTCAGAAACTGAGAAGTAAGAGCATGCTCACCATGCCTTAAACTGAAAGAACTCAAGAAGAAATTCAAACCTGGAGTTGAAATATTGAAAGAGTCCATGGAAAAAATATTGAGTGATACAGAAAGCATCAAAGGAAAATATAAAGAGATAGTCACTGTAGAAAAGAAGTTGACAACATTCAACTGTTTCCATAGTTAGCATATGCATAAGAACCAATTCCATCAGGAAGAGGTTCAAACTGCATTAAAGGCAATCGTAATAAAACAAGGTTCGTCCTACTCCCACCACCAGAGAACAGTGATGCCCCCCCCCAAAAAAAATAAACAAGGTTCGAAGAAAGGTCTCAGAAAATCAAAGTTAAGCCACCAAATTAAGATGAAGGGGTTGGTATGTAGTGGAGACCCAAAACCCACCAACAGATTAATTACACAGTCCCTCTCTGAAGAGCCAAAGGAAAAGACTGATAAAGCCAGGGTGTGATGTAGCATTGATGAAGCGCATAACTAGCTTCCAGTTCTTTGATATTACCTCTCATTGCTATTCTGGTTGTTATTTTTTTACTTCATCAGTCGTGTTAGACTTGCATGTGTTCATTTTGCTGTGGTGGTGGTTGTTTTTTGGGAGGCATCACTGCCTCTGGTGGTTGTGGCGCTACCCAGTGCTGCTCCTGAGAGCTGCCGCTGGATTTGAACCGCCAAACCCGCAGGTCGCAGTCCCACACTCAACCACTTACACCACTGGGGCTCAGCCCCCATATGTTCATTTTTATAATGAAAGCCAAGATAGATAACCCTTCAATAATTGTAACAGTAGTAATGGTTCCCTAAGGGAATGGGAAGTGAGGGGGGAAGCAAGGGAAGGGGCAACAGCTAATAGTACTAATGACTGTTTAACCCCACTTGAGGGGAACAGACAACAGAATTGTACATAAATGGATATATTAAAGTGTGTCAAATGTGGATATATATATATATATATATATATATATAGTGGAGGGAGGGAGGAAGTAAAGAAACTGATATCAAGAAGTTCAAGAAGAAAGAAAATGTTTTTAAACTGATGGCTAGCAATTGTACAATACTGCTTGATGTGATTGAATTATGGGATTTTATGATATCTGTAAAGGCTCCCAATAAAAGGAGTATTTTTTGGTAAAAAGGATAGATAGAATACTAATTGAAATATTTCAACAAGCACTGGAAACATTCACTTGTCTCTGCCAGGAAATTTAAAGGACAGCTACTTAGCCAACAGACAGGAAAAGATCTATGTTTGTATCTATTCAAAGCAAGATGACCCAACAACGTGTTTAAATTATAGAAAAATATTACTGATATTATGTGCAAGTAAAATTTGCTGGTGATCCACCAAAAATGGTTGCACTGATACATTGGCAGGAAGCTGCTAGGGATTCAGGCTGGATTCAAAAATGTCATGCGACAAGGGATATCACTACTGGCGTCAGGTGGATCTTGACAGAAATCCGAGAATACTAGAAATATATTGACTTGTGTTTTATTGACTGAGATCAGACAACTGGCTATGTGAATCATAGCAAGGTTCTGGATAACCTTATAAGAGTGGGAATTCATAAACACTGTGTTCATAGGGAATATGTACTGGATGTGCAACCAGAAAATACTGCGTGATTTAAAATCAGGAAAGATGTGTGGTTGGACTGTATCCTATTGCCATACTTCTTTTATTCGAAATTTATGCTGAGAAAATAATTAGAAAAGCTGGATTATATGGAAAATATGTGGCATAAAGTTTGGAAGAAAACTTCTTATTTACAACTTGTGATATATATGTGACCCAAGCTTGCTTGCTGAAATTATGGAGGACTGGGGGCACTTGCTCCTGAAGACCAAGAAGCACAGCCTTCAATCTGGATCACAACTCAAAGTACAGAAGACCAGAATCCTCACAAATGGACCGATAGAGAACATTATGATCAATTGAGAAAATATATAGGTGGATTCACAATCAATACTCATAGAAGCAGCAGTTAGTAGATCTGATATTCGTTGGATAAAACTGTTGCACAAGACTTCTTTAAAGTGTTTGACATGACAAAAAAAACAATAATTTATAAATTATCAAGGGTTCATGAGGGGGGAGGGAGTGGAAAAAGGAGGAGCTAATAGCAAGGGCTTAAGTAGAAAGAAAATGTTTTGAAAATGATGATGGCAAAAATGTACAAATGTGCTTGACATTCAATGGGTGTATGTATGGATTATGATAAGAATTGTAGGAGCCCCGAATAAAATGATTCTAAAAAAATAAATAAAGTGTTTAAAAGAAAGGATGTTACTTTGAAGACTAAGGTGTGCCTGGACCAAACCAGGGTACTTCCAGTTGCTGCATACGTATGTGAAAGTTGACATTAAATAAGGAAGACTGAACAATCAATGCATTTAAATTTTGGTGCTGGCAAAGAATATTCAATGCACCCTAGAATGCCAAAAGTAAAAACATATGATTTGGAAGCAGTGGGCTAGGAAGCTCCTTGGAGGCAAAGATGGGCAAACGTGCACTCTGAGCATATTGTCTGGAAATACCACCCTCAGGAGAAGGGCAAGATACTCGGTCAAGTAGAGGGAAAGTGGATTTGAGGAAGGCCTCAAATGAGATGGAATGACAGAGTGGCCACAAGAGTGGGGTCAAATACCAGACCAAGTGTGAGCTGGTGCAGGAACAAGTTGTGTTTATTTCTGTTATACATTAGGTCACTAGGAGTCATCCCTAGTATGAGGGCACCTGATAACAACAGAAAGATTGGTGGAAGAGCTATGACACCAGATGATTTTAAAGGAAAATGAACAATCGCTGACCTTGCCTTTGGTATAGCTCTTAAGCACAGGGCTAGTAAGTAAGCAGATTTGGGGAATGTGATCAAGGAAAATTGGATAAACTTGATTAACCTCACAAACCCTTCCTCATGGTGGTCCTTTGTGTGTGTGTGTGTGTGTGTGTGTTATGTAAATATTGATCAAAGTTTTGATGTAGGAGAATTAAAATGAATTTGCGATTTCTCTCAATGTGTATCAAAGACCCTTGATATATGCTAATTATATATGCTGTTGCTGTTAGGTGCCCTTAAGTGGTTCCACCACATTGGGACCTTGAGAACAACAGAATACAGCAGTGCATGGTTCTGTCCATCCTCACAATTGTTCCTTTGACTGACATTGTTTGTCGACACTGCTGTCAATCCATCGCATTAAAGGCTTTCCTCTTTCCCACTGCCCCACTATATTATCACACCTAATTATATATACTTTTTAAATAACTCCTCCAGAGCTCTCGTTTTTATCAGAAGACACAGTAAATCTACGGACTTGGTGAGCTTTTGTAGAAGACAGTTTCACACTTCCCCTGGAAATGTCAGAAAACTAATTTGAAGGAGGGTGGAGGGGGATTGTCTCTACATCTCTGTTCTTTGCAACCTTTGCTGGACTGGGTTTACTGGGTCGAGATGTATCTGTTTGTCTGTCATCACTTTATTTTGGTAATTTTTTCTTTCTTTCCACTTGCTTTCCCACAGTTCTTAAAGTCACAAGACAATGGAAGCTTTCCAATGACCAGGTGATCCCATGTTTGTTGAGAGTGAACCTCAAGCAGAGAATAAGAGATAGCGAGTGATGAGTGGTCTTATGAGGGACCCTGCCACATGCTGAGCAGGGTCCTTGGTTCCGTAGGACAGGCCCAGGAGGTGGGAGGTGGGGGCGATGGTTGATGGTGGGTGCCATGGGGTCAATTCCAAGTCTCAGCGATCTGATGGACAATACAACAAAGCACTGCCCAGTCCTCTGTCGTCCTCACAATGCTTGTCCTGATCAAGCCCATTGTGTAGCCCTTTTGTCAATCCATCTTGTAGAAGGTCTTCATCAATTTCACTTCCCTGTGACTTTACCAAGTATGCTGTCTTTCTCCAAGGACTGGTCTCTATGGACAACCTGCGTAAATACATGAGGAGGAGTCTCGCTATCCTTGCTTCTAAGGAGCATGTTGGCTGTGTTTCTTTCTGGAGAAAGCCTTAATCCCACTCCTGTTCCTGGGTTAATCACTGAGACACATTGGCACACTAGACAATCACCTGGTGCCTTCTACTTCCGGGTCAATCTCTCTTCAAAAGAGAGTCAACAAGATGATGAGCAAGGAAATGTGAACTACCCTTAGTTAGCACTTGGTGTCTATGACTTGGTTAGATTGTCCAGAGATGTGAAGTGGCCAAAAACCTGGCCTTTCCAGAGCTCTTTCAAGGTCCATGGGGCCAGAAGAATCAACCTGAAATACAGCTATGATAACCAATGTCTGAGACAGTCTGCTCCTAATATCTTCCTGGGTTCCCTTAGAGATAGAATCAGGATAAGCAAGGGCCATCTTGAGCAGCTCCTCCTTATAGAGCTGCCTCCACCAGCGCAGATAAAAGATTGATGGGGTTAACTGGAAGCCTCCAACCTCCCTAAACAAATGCTTCAAAAGGCAAGTCAGGAGTCAGCTCCCTGAGTGGCCAGCAGCAGCAGGTGGCAGCATTGCTCAAGCCCAGGAGCCCTGTCTGTCTTGGACCAGAGTTGCTGGGGCCTGGAATTGTTGACCTTCCCTGAGTGTAGTGTCACCTTACTGTGTGTCCAGTCTTTGTCTGTGCCTGCTTCTAGAAATCATGATTCCCCAACACTGCATATTGACTTGTCTCAAGTCTTCATTGCATTCAATTTCTACCACGAAACACCCCTGGATACTTTCGGATGGAGAGAAAACACCAATCCCTCTAATGGTTGAACTTTGAAATAGATAACAGTATGGCTATGTTTTTACATTCAGATCTGGTTATAGAGGGATAACCGGTGGTAGAAAGGAGAACTTCAAAAATCTGTGGTTATGAATCCAGTGTCTTTTCATTGCATCCTTCTAGGAACTTTTGCAAGCACTCTTACATAGGTTTAGATAGAGTTTTAAACACAGCTCAGTGGGGGGGGGGGCGGTTAGGCACATCCTTAGAGGTGGGATTAGTGATAGAGTTATAGATATTGTCAGAATTGGGACATAGAGAGGGAAGTAATGAAGGGGAGAGGGAGAAAGAGTGGATAATAAAATGTAATATCCCTGTTTGGGGACACCGCTACTGGGGATGGGCTAGTCCCCAGTAGGCAGGGGTGCATGGAGACACCAGCCATGACTCTCTCTCTCCTGGACTTTCCCAGAGTCAGGGAGGAGTAGGCTGGGGCAGCAGCTGGACAGAAGAGCAGCTCCGGCTCCACTCAGTGAGGGCAAAGCTGAGCCTCGCCGCTAATGACAGCAGGCGGCGCCAGGACGCTGTCTCCCTGTCTGTGCGGTGACCCAATTAGGCGCTGACTTTCCTGAGCACTTCTGACACAAGGCTATTCACCCCGCATTGCTTTTGCGCCAGTGCTAATGCTAATACCTGCGGATGGTGTGATGCTTCCAGTCCAGACTAAATATTTCACTGGGGCTGGGAAACTCTCTCTCTCTCTCTCTCTCTCTCTCTCTCTCTCTCTCTCTCTGGCCCCTCTCCTGTATTAGTTTGTTATCTCTGCTTATGCTTTCTCCTGGCAGCATTGTCTTGCCCTCTCTCTCCTGCGCACAGCTTCATCTCTAATTCTCTCTTTCCTTCCTTGCCACCACCCCCCCACACACACACACACTCCTGCCTCTTTCTCTCTTTCTGCCCTCACCTCTTTCAGTGTGTTCTACTCTGTTTCTCTGTTACTTTCTCTCCCTCTTCTTTTTCACATGCTATCATCTCTTGTTCTCTTTGTTTCCCCCTTTCTCCCTCATCTTTCTCTTTCTTCTTTCCCACTGTGCCAAGGTCCTCTCTGATGCTATCTCTCTTAGACTCTTAGCCTTAGTATCCTCCTTTCCCTCCTTCCACTACTTTTCTCCCATAAGCCGCCTCTTTCTCTCTCTGTCTCCCTCTGTGTTCTCACTTCGTCTCTGTGTCTGCCTTGTTCTCTCTCTCTCTCTCTCTCTCTCTCTCTCTCTCTCTCTCTCTCTCTCTCTCTCCCCCGCGCCCCCCACAAACATTCACACACTTCCCTCTTTTTGTCAAATATACCTTCACGTGAAAGCACGCGCGCACACTTCCCCATCCCCGGGCCTTCGGCCTCGGTGTAAACGACTCGTGATTGCTTACACATGCTGCACAGTTTAGAGGGAGCCCGCCTTCCATTACAGGCGCGATCGCGCTGCCCCACCGGAGGCCGGACGCCAACTGACGCGCCGGGTGCTTCACGCAAGCTGTTTAAAACGATGCCGGAGTGAAGCCTGCGGTTCATTAAACCAGGCAGGATTCTCATTAAACGTGTAGATTGACAGTAGGGACTGTCATGTGTGCCCTCTCACACCCCTTACCATAGACATATACATATATATGTAATTTTTCTTTTTTTTGCCACAGGTGATATTATATTTAGAATAATATGGTGGCATTCTGAGGTTAGCTATTTGCCTCCGTTGCTTGACAACAGCGGACAGGCGCTTCTTCGCAGCTGCCTTTTGGTACAGGAAAGATCAGAGTTAGGGAAGCCTGATCAGGGGGTGGCCTCTGGCAAGCATCACAGATAAAATGGATCCCTACTAGTGGGGATATAGTTACGTAGTAACAGTCCATACTGCACATGCCTCACGCTCCCCGCCTGCCATCAATGTTCACCATCCTCAAGCAAGGTCCGGGTGGAGGGCTGGGGGAGCCTCCTGCACGAGGTCGATCACGGGAGCGTGCACCTGCCCGAGCACCTCCACCTATGTTTGGAAAGGAGTCTTGATGGAGGACGAGGGCAGACTCCTTACAGAAGGGGGACCCTGCCTTGGAAAGCCGCAGACCCCGAGGGGACATGGCTGTGTGTCCCCACTCAGAATGGGGGAGGCAGCACCTTGGGGCTCAAAGGGCTGCAGCCAGAGCATCCAGCTCAGGGCAGAGGTGTGCAGATGAAGGGTGACCTTGCCTGGGCGCATGCCATGCCCTGGCGGTCCTATCACCTGTGAACACCTTCTGGGTATGTGCCTGCGAGTGTGCGCAGGAGATACTGCACGGTTCAGGACATGCCAGCGGCTGGAGAACTAGGCCTGCAAACAAAAGGTTAAGGGTGGGGAAGAGCGTCCGACAGCTGGAGGCCACTTTGCAGACAGCAAAGGTGTTTACTTGGAGAGCTTTTACTAAGAAAGCGCCCCACTGAGTTCCCCACTCCATTCTAGGTTCACTTCTTCCTTGTTCCCCTTCTTAAATGCATCCTCGTTGTACAATAAATAAATTAAATGGAAGTTGTGAGAGAGGCACTCCCGTCCCCGAAAAGCTTCCTTCCAGTTTCACACCCCTTCCTGGAAGGAGGCTTTCTTCCTCTCACCACACACATTCCCTCCTCTCAGCCTCTGGCTCACGCTGAGCGTCCGCTGCTCTCTGCTGAATTGGAAAGCACATCCCGGGGAAGAGTGTTTTCCCTGCAGCTGGCTTCCTATCCTGTGTGGCTAAACAGAGATCCGGGTGGGATGGAGACAGGACAGAGAGACAGTTTCTTTCCTCGGATTCCGGTGCCTGCCTCTTGTCTAAGCCTCCCCCAGGGCAGGAGGAGGGAGGCACTGCTGTCTTTTTTTTTTTTTTAATTTATTTTTTCTGCCTCTCTGACTACCCTTGTCAAGGGCCTTAAAAATCAGTGATTAGGGAAATTTTGAAAAATTCTTTCACCTCTGTCCTCGGATCTTCAAACGTGTTCCTTGAGTCCCCCAACTGTGTAGAGAGCTGGCTGGGAAAACACACGCAATCTTAAATCATCGGTATCTCTGCCTTCTTGACAGTCTTAGTTTTGCCAGACAAGGCAAGAATGAAAATAATACCCTCCTTGAATTGTGTGTGTGACCCTCCTTGAATTGTGTGTGTGTGTGTATATAATGTTTATAATTCATAATGTACCCCAAACCCCACAACAGTCAAAAGTGTCTTAGAGAAATGAACGTAGGAGAAGAGGGGGGGGGGAGTGTTTATTGACTTCATACCTAAAATATTCTGCAGCTTGATTCGGAGGATATATAAGACAGGGAGGGGAACATACTATCCACAAAGTGTCTTATGGTTTGGGGCACTTAGTGAATTTCCTTTGGGATTTAGTTTGCATGCTAAAGCAAATATGCTAATTAAATTTAGGAGGGCAGAGATTTTTATTATATCGAGTATTTTTTTTCTCTTCTGTTGTTCAAAAATGATGATCCTGGAAATCAGAAGGTGTTGAAAAAACAGATAGCTCCCTAGAATTAAAATACTTTCATCTGGGTGCTGTGTATTCTCTGGCTATAATGAATCAAGCTGTATCATTATGAAGTATTTGGAAAAACACACCCACATACTGAAATATTCACAACACATTTCTAAAACTATCATCAAAGAGGAAATATCACAAAGAGTATTAAACTCTACTTTAAGTGAATTACAATTAAAGCAAGTTACACTCATTCTCAGGGGCAGATATTTATATCATTCTCTGCTTAAATTATGAAAGAAGAAGAAATGTCTCCAACTAATTATCAAAAGTTCTACATTAAGAAGCTAGAGAAAATCAAATCTAAATTGAGCATAAAGAAAACTAATAGCAAGCATAGCAGAAGTATGCACTGGAATTAAAAAGTGAAAAAACAAAAGCCCAAGTACCTAAAATATGATTGTTTTTAAAGGTCAATTTTGATAAACACCTGGACATGCTGATCAAATTGTAAAAAGATGAAATAAAAATTATTTATATCAGAAATAATATAAGGAACATTGATATGAATTCTCTTGAAATTTAATGGATCTATTTAATATCAATTAAATGGGTCTATTAATTAGTTATAAAGGACTATATGAAAATCTGAAAAATAGTGTGATGATGTAGATTAAACACAGAGTTTTGTTGAATAACTCCAACTACCAATGCTTATGCAGGAATAAATAAAGTGGGAAATTCATTTTTTTTGTTTCAGATATTATTAGAAACAAAACTCTAGACTCAGGTGCCTTTGCTGGCAAATTCTTCCAAATATTTAAGGAAGCAATCATATAAATTCCACACAATGTCTTCCAGAATACTAAAGATGGAGAAAAGTTCATAGCTCTAATAGTACACTGACATTAAAATTAGGCAACGATTCTGCAGGAAAAGAAAAACACAGACAAGTAAGCACCCCATAAATTTTATCATAAAAATATTTAATAAAATATAAACAAATCAGATCTACAATATATAAAAAGAATAATGAACCCTGATTAAGCAGAATTTACCTAGGGATTCAGGCTTGGTTCAATATTTGTAAATAAATCAGAGTAATTTACTATGTCAATATGCTGTATGAAAAAAACATGATCATCTCAACAGATGCAAAAATAGCAGTTGCAAAATCCAGTCACTACTATTGATGTGAAGAACAAAATAACAAATAAAACAAACAAACAAAAAGCAAGCTTTGCTTCCCCACCCCAGCTGTTGCGAAGTATTTACAAAGAACCCACAGCTCATATAATAATGAATAGTGATGGATAATTAATAACTTACAGAATTATCTTCCTTTTAAGATTCTAACAGAATAAGGATGCAATTTCTCGTGATTTCTGTTCAATGTCTGTATCAATTTCTTGTTTCACAGCACTTTGCCACGAATGTCGTGATTTAATATCTACAGGAAAACACTATACCCACTGCCATGAAGTCAGTTCTGTCTCAGGCAACCCACACAACAGAGGCCAGTGGCCCAAGAGGGTTTTCAAGACTGGAAGCTTTTGAGCAAGAAGACAGCCACAAATAGGGAGGCAGGGTAGGTGGAACCTTTGTGTATGTGCCCACCACTTACTAAGTCATGGTGCCCCCAGAGTTTCTTAGTCATGTCTTAGATTATCTTAAGTTCTGTGAGGCAGATTCCTGTGAGGTACAATGGAGGTGCCCTCCTAGACCAGAAGGGCCTTTACTGAGTACTTGGAGGTGTTTTCTCCTGGACCCTCCTTTCTACTCCAGGAAAGTTGAAAGTCTCAGAAACCTCCCAGCGCAGTACTAAACTCTCTTCCAGGGTTTCTGTGTGTCAGACTGGATTCAATGGCAGTGAGTGAGTTGCTGACAATACTCCAATATTTGCAATTATGGAACTGAGGTACCCATCTTCTTTCTCATGGGCTGCTGATGGCTAGTTCTATTTCCCTTGGGTTTGGGGGAATCAGCGCTATGCCTTGCTCCCTATGCTGCTCTCTCCAAGTGCAAGGCCCCCATGGACTCTTGTTCATTCTCATCTATTTTTGCATCTGTGTGATACCCATATAAGAACTTAATGAAACAAAAAACACTCCTGAGATTTTTAGGAAGCATAAAATTAGACTGCATCAGTTGACATAATTGACAAGTAGGTATACCGTGGGGAACAGAAAGATTTCTCCCAAGTTGTCTCCTCTAAATATATGCCAAACTTAAGCCGCTTGCTCCATGTGGAATATGACTGTACACTTGGAGGTCAACTGAAGTAGGTCAGGAGATATTCCCCCTAAGGGTTATTAGCCAGCTAGAGCAATCAGATTGTCCCACCCTAAAGTAGGTCCACTCCCTTCTGATAAGCATACCAATAGAGTTCTTCCTCCTAGAAGATAAAGCGGTCTACCCTAGTCCCTCCCCTTAGTATAACATGCACACCCCTAGCTCAACCCCTTCCTATACTGTGTACATCCCCTTCTTGTGATGTCCCCAAATAGATTCTCTCTCTCTCTCTCTCTCTCTCTCTCTCTCTCTCTCTCTCTCTCTCTCCCTCCCTCTCTCCCTCTCTCCCTCTTTCCCTCTCCCTCCTGCATTGGACACTCTCACCGCCTCTCTACTATCACTGTACGACTGTGCCTATTGAACCCATGATGTACATATCAGAAGCTGTCCCTCCTCTGAGAGTATATCAGTAATATCAGGTGCTATCAAGGCAGTTCACACCTGTGAAACAGGTGTAACAGTGTGAGTTCAAAGTCATCTTCACATTGGCTCTAATGTTTGAGTCTATTGCTGAAACCACTGGGTCAAATCATCTCCTTTAGGATATTTGCTTTTTCACTGATCTTCTACTTGCTGAAATGAGATGCCCTTCCCTAGTTACTGATGCCTTTTACTTATTGATAAAGTTTTGCTATCCCAGCTTCTGAAGACCATTCTGAAACTATCTCTTCCAAGACAGATTTGTTTGTTGTTTTGGAAGATCATGATAAAGTCAATATTCTTAGCCATAACGGTCATTGAAATGCATTGCACTTTCTTCATTCTCTTATTCATTGTCCATTGCCTGTTATGTGAGATGATTGAAAATATCATAATTTGGTTTAGGCACACCTTAGTCCTCAAAATGACATAGTTGTTTTTGAACACTTTAGCGATGTCACATGCAGGGGTTGTGTCCAACATAATACATAGCTTCTTTTCTTGATTCCTACTTCCATGCAGGCTAATTGTGGGGCCAAATAAAATGAAATCCTCAAACAAGGCCTATTGACACAGCATCTTTAAATACAATAGCATAGCAATGATCTGAATAAGCAATCATTACTAGAGGGTCAAGAAGAAATACAAAAATTCCTGAATAGGAGATATTCCAAAATCTCTAAGTCCATGCCTAGTGTACTCTGAATAAGAGAATGTAAATATCTTAATACAGCAATTAATAAGTAAGATATGTTTTATATAAAACACAAGCTGTGTCATGAAAATAGAGAAGAGAGATTCTTTATTATGATTGTGGAATTTCTTTAAATTTCCCAAATAATTGGGCACAAATGAAACACCAGAATTTGCAATGCACTTTGTGTTTCAATGTATTATATGATCTTGGCTTTGAGGCAGAGGTAGGCAGATTTTATTAATTAAAGAATGGCCATATGTTCTTGATTTATTAATTTTTCTAAAATTATGAATGGTTGTTGAATGCTTCCAAATGCCTGTCAACATCTATAGAGATGAACATATTTGTTTTCTCTTAGATCTTTTAATAATATGGATTAGATCAATAGTTTTTTCTAGCATCCAAACATCCACACTTAATTATGAATGATGAGGGCTCTTTTATAGTGCTCTTGAGTGTGCTTTCTCATTATTAATTCTGGATTTTTTATTGGTACCTATGAGTTATCTTGCTGATATATTCATATGGGAACTCATCCTTTAACTGTCATAATTTCCACGATCATCAATATTGTGAAGCAATGTGCTGGGGATAATGGCTAAAGCAATTAGAAAAGAGGAAAGAATACAGAAATGACAAAGTGGTGGGGGTGAGCTGCTGTATCACACACTGCAGATAGTTCCTGAAGAGTCTAATTGAATTAATTGGAATACTATTGCAAATAAAACATTCAGAGAGTAGCAAAATATCAAAAATAACTAGCAAACATACATACACAGCTTTCATTGAAGTCTCCATTTAAACAAACAAAACTCCAAATCAAAGAAGCAAGGATACAGTTATAAGAAATTTGGTAGCAACTTAAACATAATTTTAAACACTACTCTATAAAACATATGTCAAAGAAGATAAACGCTCAATCAAGTTCCTGATTGAGAATCTTAAAATTCAAATATACATTAAGTATCACTAAATGATGTCCTGGTATCCAAAATAATTTGTCAAAATACAATTATTGTAAGAGGTAGCATAAGATCAAGGTACTGAAGGTTGAAATCGATTCTGCACTGCAGACATGCCAAAAACAAGACCCCAAGAGCTGATGGAACTAAAATGTTTCATAAAACTTCTGAAAGCCCTCATCATCTATGTTAGGAAATCTGAGTGACAGCTTATTGGTCACTAACTGAAAAAAATCATATTTATGCCTATTGCAAAAAAGGTGAACAAACAGAATGCAGAAGTTATTGCACAATATCATTAATATCACATGTAAGTAAAATTTTACTGAATATCATTCAAAAATAGTTGTACCAGTACATTTACAGAGAGCAGCCAGAAATTCAAGCCAGATTCAGAATGGGATTGAGACTGAGAAATATAGTGACTCAAATCAGATGCATCTTGATTAAAAACAGAAACTACCAGAAAAGGTTCAACACATTTGATTGACTTTTCAAAGACATTTTGACTGTGTGTGAATAATGTTGCCAACAATGAGAATTTCAGAAGACTTCCTTGTGTTCATGTAAAATCAGTATATATATATATATATATATATATATATATATATATATATACACATATATATAAAGAGGCAATTAGTTGAACCAAACAAGAGGATTTAAACAACAACCACAACAAAACAAAAATCCATTGAGTTGACCTCAACTCATAGTGCCCCCGTGAGTTTCTGAGACTGTTGTTGAAGGAAGTAGAAAACCCAGCTTTCTCCTATAGAGTGGGTACAGACAAGGGAGGGTTTCAAGCCACACATCAGTTTGTGGGAGCATTTTCATTGTTATTTCTGTCAATTCTTGGAGTCTTATTTACAACAGTGCTGTGATAGGTAGGTTTGTTTTGCCAACATGGCCAAAAAAGATAGGTAGGTTTGTTGTGACAATATGGCCAATGAACACATGTAAGATCAATTAAAGGGTGGGTATAGAAATTGTTTGGCGATCCCCATCCATTCTCTCTTGCTCTTGGATCTTTGGACCAGTCAGCTGCCTTGTGGGACACTTAGTCCATGGACTGTGTTGCTATGATTTGAGATTCCTTCAAGCCCTGCTTTGCCACACTACTGGAATATACATCTCTTGAGCTGGGGACTGTCAGACTGTCATCTGGCTGACTGTTAGTGATCTGCCTTGCTGTTTGCTGCTTGTGGTGGGATAGCCTGAATTGCTCTATTTGACGGCCCTCAAGACTCCAAGGACTACCTTCAAGTACTAGCTGTCTCACACAAGTGAGTTGCACCAGGCTATTTGTGCTACTTTATAGATTAGTTTACTATTTATTTCTTATGTTTGAGATCTCTCTATCTATGTAAAAACATAGAGAAAATTATTAGTGTCCTGGTTTTGTTACTCTAGAGAAACCTAACACAAATGCTTTCTTTATTTATAACCTGGAGTTCAGGTTTTTTTTTTCCCCTCTCTGTGATTATTCACTACTTCTTGAAATGATTAAATGTGGATCAGTGGTAGTGAGCATCGTGACTCTATGTATTCCCGCCATCTTCTTTTTAGACTTCTTGCCACATTTAACCTTTTTTTTTTTTCAGTAGTATTCTTTGGCACTACCACTCTAGGTTTGGCTTTATTCACTCCGTTTAGGCTAAAGAATGTTGAGTATGTTTTTTCCTGTGGTTATCTAACTGCAGATCTTTTCACATTTCATTAAAAATATATAGTGTTCTCTTCTTTAGCTGTCTTTTGGAATTATGCTTGCAGTTCTCTAACTGCCTTACCTCCGGCTGCATTAACGTCTCTGAAAGTTCCAATGTCTCTTCTGACATTCATTTTACTCTTTACTTTTTTTCTCAATGAAACTTTCAAAAAGTTTATTTAAAACCAATTGATATAGAAAAAGCATATAAAAAGTCATTACGGAGAACATTTTTAAAAATTTGAACCCAGCTTAAGGTACAGGCAAAGACTGGCAAATATGACAACACAAAATGATCTTATCCAAATTCAATAATTTATTGCTGGTCAGAGGTTTCCTTTGTGTTACTACTGAAGTATAATTTACAATTTTTCCACAAAAGCAAATTCATAGTACGTACATTTTGATATGACCATGTTCAATAAAGCTGCAGTGTTAACATCAAACTTTTAAGTGTTACATAATTCAAGTGTTGTAAAAAGCCCTAATAATTGAACATTGAGCGATTTCTCTAGATGGCTATGTATTCAAAGCTCTAAATAGTTAATTTAAAAATAAACAAATAAAACACAAACACAGGAGCACATCTTGGAGCTGAGCCCCGATGGCATAGTGATTGACTGCGGGACTGCGACTTAGCAGTTCAAATCCAGCAGCAGCTCTCCAGAAGCAAGGCTGGGTCTCCCACTCCCACCAGAGGGCAGGGATGCCCCAAAACAAAAATAAAATAAAATAAACAGGAGCATATCTTGCTGAAATACCAAGAAAAACACTAATACACAGGTGTGTGCATGCACGCGCACAACCTAAATGAGCTTAATCTGTACAAAAGTTATTTTAGCTCAAATGGTATAAAATTAAAGTTGTCTTCATTCTCCAAAGGGAGAGATCATGCATATTGGTCCAATTGTGAGAATTTGGGTCTTATGGACATTGACTTGTAATCCATACTGAGAACTATAATCCTTGATCCTTACCATCCAGTGGTTCAGGGCTTCATGACTTTCACCCAGCAAAGTTGTGTCATCTGCATACGGAGGCTGTAATAAGTCTTGCTCCAGTCCTGATACCATAGTCATTTAAGTCAGATTTTCCAATTATTTGCTCAGCATACAGTTTTAATAAGTATGTTGAGAGAATACCATCCTGGTGCACAACTTTCCTGATTTTTTTAACTTTCCTGATTATATACAATACAAGATTCCCTTATTCTATTAGCACAACTGCCTCTTGAGCCATCTACAAGTTCCGCATGTGCATGATGCGGTGCTCTGGAGTTCCCATTCTTCTCAAGATTATGCATATTATATGACAGTCTAAATGGTCTCTTACCTTGAATTGTCAATAAAGCACAATAAACATCTTTCTAGTATCCTCTGCTTTGAGCCAACATCAAACTGACAGCAATGATAACTCTTGTTATATGCTCTTTTCTGAATCCTTTTCTCAACTCTAGCAGCTCCCTGTCAATGCACTGCTACAACAGTTGTTGGGTGATAGATATATCCACACAAAGTATGAGTATACCACAACTGGAAGTCATCGAATGGCTGAAGTTGTCAAGAATTTTATCTTGTTTGGATCCAAATCAATGCTCATGACTGTAACAGTTAGGAGATTAAAAAAAAATTGCATTTGGTAAATCTGCATATGATCTCTTCAGAGTATAGAAAGGCAAGGATGTTAATTTAAGAAACATGATGTGCCTGAAACAAGCCATGGTATTTTTAATTGCCTCGTGTGCATGTGAATGTTGAACATTGAGTAAAGAAGGACTAAAGCAGGATAACACATTTGAATTGTGGAGCAAGAGAAAAATATGCAAAATACCATGGGCAGCTAAAAGGACAGATCAGTCTGTCCTGGGAGAAAATTGGCCAGGTTAATCCTTAGAGGCAAGGAAGGTGAGATGTCTTAAATGCTTTAGGTATGTTGTCAGGAAACACCAATCTCTAGAGGGGCATCATGCCCTGGGCCTTGGAACTCTTTGTTGGAGTAGAAAGGCCCATAATTCCCATTGCTGACGTTATGATTACCAGAAGAACATTTAACCCCTACACCACCAGTGCTCCTTGAAGTTGTTAAAGGTTAATGAAGGGAAGGAAGACCCTCAAGTAGATGGATTAATGGCATGACTACAACAAAGGATTCAAAGGAAGGAAAAGTTGTGAGGATGGTGCAGGGTCATGCTATGTTTAATTCTGATGTGCATAGGCTCTCTTAACAGGTAGGAACTCCATGGCATCTGACAATAACATACCAAGTGCAAACTCTGTACTAGAATTAATGAGTGTGTGCAGCTGTTTCTTGTCCTTTTGAGGTTCCATAATCTTAGCCACATTATTATGACTCCCTTTTTTAGGAGAGAGTTCTGCTGGATTATAGGACAGATTTTGGACCACTGTCTATTAAATTGACTGTTTAAAACTACCAGCCACAACAAGGAAAACATTGGAGCTATCTATTCCCTTAAAGATCGACAGCCTTGGAAACAGGGTAGCTATGACTTGATGCCACTGGAATCTTCTGCTTTAAGGAGGCAGTTCTTCCTACTGCCATCTGGTCAATTCCAACTGAAGTTGTCATTAAAAAAAACACAACAAAAAATCTCTTCATTGAGTAAATTCAGATTCATGGTGATCCTATACAACATGGTAAAATTGTCCCTGTGGATTTCTTAGGGTTGGAACTCTTTGTGAAAGTAGAAAGGCCCATATTTCCCATTGCTGACTTAATGATTAGCAGCAGAACATTTAGCCACTACACCACCAGTGCTCCTTGAGGTTGTTAAGTGCCTTCAAGTTGGTTCTGATTCATAGCTATCATATATGTATATGTATTCTTCCCAAGCTTGCAAACCTTTATGGAAGTAGACAGACTCAGCTTTCTCCTTGGAAGGGTTTGGTAGCTGAATGGCTGACAATGACATCAGGTCTTGGCTATGAATGCATTTTCAAAGGTCATAAATAAATTGAAAAGTGAAACATTTGAATTATGCTCTATGCATCATTTTTTAAAATCATAGTAAATTATGGACTATACTGGAAATTATATTTGATGTGCTAATTATCACTTCTTATATATCTAGTTCATTTTACTTTCAAGGAAGAGGAAGACACACATGATTTAAGCATCATTAATTAAATTAAGTAGTGTTTATGAGGCAATTACTTTAAAGCACTTGGGATTTCTTTTACAAATAGCATCTTCACTATGCCTGAGAGGGCAATTTTGGGAAATCTCAGTAACATTTATTAATTTTATAGCATGTATTTTTAAAAGTTGAGAGGTCTGTGTATCTTTTAATAGAAAAGCCCATACACGTGTACTTACCTAGCTATATTTATATGGGTATTTATGGGTACATGTTTACATGTGTTTACCCATATATATGTGTGTGTGTCTGTATGTCTATATGCATATATGTGTGAAAGACTGGGATTTCCACTCCTGTTAGCAGCTACAGGCTCAGAAACCCAAAGATGGTCTCTGGGTCAGCATTGACTCAATGACAGTGAGCTTTTAGATATGTACGTATATGTGTGTGTGTGCATATATATATACACACACACACGTGCATGCACTAGATTTTCAGAAGCTAATTTGTCAAAGGAAATATATACATATACATATACATATATATATGAGAGAAAGAGAGAGAGATGGGAGAGAGATGAGGTGGCACACTCTCTCAGGTATGTTTTGGCTTGCTATCCCTCAAAGATATCATTGCTATTATGGCTCATTGTTCAGTTCCCACTCACCAGGCTCTATGTACATCTTCATAGGTGTTTCTTCGTTGAGGCCATCATTGCAACCCTGTGCCAATCCATATTGTTGAGGCCCTTCCTCTTTTATAAAACTTTTCTACTTTACTTAGCACAATATTCTCCTGATAATTTTTTCAAGGTAGGTGAAACCAAGACTCACCCTCCTTGCTTCCAAGAACATGCTAGCTTTAATTCTTCCCAGACACTATTGCTTGTCCCCTTGGCAGTCCATAATAGCTTCAATATTCTTCCTCAGCACCAAAGCTCAAATATAACACATCTTCTAAGTTTTCCTCATGCATCATCCAGCTTTTACACACATGTGAGTCAGCTGAAAATACCACGGTTTGGGTCTGGTGCACCTTAGTCCTCAATATAAAATCTTTGCCTTTTCAGTTCTGTAATGAGGTCTTGTGCAATAAAATAGCCCAATGAAATCCTGTGATTTCTTGATTGATATTTCCAGGAACATTTTGTGGATCTTAGTAAATGAAATTCATGTCAACTTCAGTGTTTGATCATTTATCATGATGCTACTTATTGGACCAAATGTGAGGATGTTGGTTTCCTTTACACTGTGCTGTGATTTATACTGATGCCTACAATCCTCCATCTTTATCACCAAGTGCTTCTTCAAGTCCTCCTCACTTTCCACAAGTAAGTTTGTGCTATCAACATATAATAGGTTTTTCATAAACTTTCCTCCAATCATGATGCTGCACTATTTTTCATATAAACCAGCTTGTTCAGCAGAAAATTTGAACAAGTCTTTGAGAAGATACAGCCCTGGCACAGCTTTTCTGATTGTAAGCCATGTGGCCTCCCCGTGTTCTGTTCACACAACTGCCTCTTGAGCCATGCACATATTCCTCATGAGTACAATGAAATGTTCTGGAATTTCCATCTTCACAAGATTATCCACAGTTTATTTTGTCCACACAGTGAAATGCCTTTGCATAGTTAATCAGACACTAGTGAACATCTTTCTGGTATTCTCTGCTTTGAGCCAAGATCCATCTGACTTCAACAATGATATCCCTTTTTTAACATTATCTTCTCAATCTGACCTGAACCTCTGGTAGGCTTCCTTGTCAACGTATGACTGTAAGTGTTGCTGGGTGATCTTCAGCTAAATCTTACGTTTGTGTTATATTGATGATAATGTTCTAAAATTTATGCATTCTGTTGAACCATCTTTTTTAGAATTAGTACAAATATAGAAATTTTCTAGTAAGTTAGACAGGTATCTGTCTTCCAAATTCCTTGCCATAGATGAGTGAGGTCTTCTAGTGCTACTTAAACTTGTTGAAACATTTTGATTCATTTCCGGTCAATTCCTGGACTCCTGTGTTTGGCTAATTCCTTCAGTGGAGCTTGCTAAGAATAAATGAGTACACAGTCACTGTATCAAATAGAGCTAGATGACATTCTACCCTTTCAGGAAGTAGCATATGAACAAAAGCCATTGGTGCTAAAGGAAGACATCTAACCTGCACCAAAACAAGGCTCCAGAAATTGACTGGACCTGAAACCACTGAACACCAACTAGTTTTTTTGGTATGGTGAGATTGTTTCCTTTTTTTTTGGGGGGGGGGGGATGAGCATCACTGCCCTGGTGGGAATAGGAAGCCCAGCCTTGCTCCTGGAGAGCTGCTGCTGGATTTGAACCACCAACTCAGTGAGCCGCAGTCCCACACACAACCGCTACACCACCGGGGCTCAGCCCATGGTGAGATTTTTTACTTATATATTCTACCTTCTTTTTATGTTTTCTGCATTATTCAATATCTTGCCCATACAATTATT
Organism: Nesogale talazaci; assembly: GCA_004026705.1. Lineage (NCBI taxonomy): Eukaryota > Metazoa > Chordata > Mammalia > Afrosoricida > Tenrecidae > Nesogale > Nesogale talazaci. The sequence continues at coordinate 93,675 of PVJH01000722.1, read as the reverse complement.
CAGTATTGTGATTCAAGCCAATACCACTAGTTTCTCTGGAGGAGAAAGGTGGAACTCTCTGCTTCTGTAAAAAAGAAAAAAAAAATGAGGCCTAGGAAGCACAATATAGATCGCCATTTGTTAAAATCAACTGGATGGTAATGGGTGTGTGTGTGTGTACATGTGCACACACACATAACCAAACTGACTGCCATTGAGTCAATTCTGACTCATTCAATTCTCATAAGACCGGATAGAGCTGCCTCTACAGTTTTACGAGTCTGTAACATTTCACAAGAGTAGCAATCCTTAGCTTTCTTTGCAGAGAACCTGGTGGCTTTGAACTTGTAAATTTGTGTTTAGCACCCCAATGTGTAACCACTTTGCCAAAAAGAAAATGCAATATACCCAAGTATAAGCCGAGTTGTTCAGCACATTTTAAAAAAATCATTTTAATGGCTAGTGGTACAACTCTTATCAGAACACATTAATATATCCATTGTATGTCAAGCACACTTACACATTTGTTACCCTCATCATTCTCAAAACATTTGCTTTACTTGAGCCCTTGGTATCAGCTCCTCATTTCCCCCTCCCTCCCCTCTCGCCTCTCCCTCATGTACCCTTGATAATTTATAAATTATTATTTTGTCACATATTGGACTGTCAATTATCTCCCTTCACCCACTTTTCTGTTGTCCATCCCATAGAGAGGAAGCTATATGTAGAGCCTTGTAATTGGTTCCCCTGTTCTACCTCATCTTCCTTCTATCCTCCTGGTATTGCCACTCTCACCACTGGTCCTAAAGGGAGCATCTGTCCTGGATTCCTTCTGTTATAAGTACCTATCTGTCCCAGTGTCCATCCTCTGGTAAAGCCATATTTGTAAGATACTGTGGGGTAGAACTTTTTTAAGAACAAGAGGAAAGTTGCATGTTTCATCTCTGCTACATAGCATCCTGCCTGACTGGTCTCCTCCCCATGACCCTTCTGTAAGAGGATGTCCAGTTGCCCACAGATGGGTTTTAGGTCCCCAATCTGGACTCTCTCTCATTGACAATTACATATTTTTGCCCTTGATGCTTGATATCTGATCCTTTGGATACCTTGTGATCATACAGGCTGGTTGTTTCTGCCACGTGGGCTCTGTTACTTCTAAGCTAGAGGGCCGCTTGTTTTCCTTCATGCTTTGAAGACCCCAGAAGCTCTATCTTTTGATAACCAGAGACCATCAGTTTTCTTCACCACATTTACTTATGCACACATTTGTCTTTAACAATCATATTCAGAAGGTTGGCACACAATGATATGATTTTTTATTCTTTCATGTACATTTTTTAATTCAGTTTTGTGTTAAAGTTAGGTGTCTCAGCTGATGTTTGGGTCCACTTATACTTGAGTTTATATGATACACACACATATATATCTTGCTGTGAATATATGTATGGACCCATCTGTGTGTATATATATATACACACATATACACAGAGCAAGAGCAACTTTTATCTTTAGAATCATATCTAGCCCCAAATAGGTGCTGTCTATATAAATAATATATAAGCTTATTTTAAGCTGTTTAATATTATAGGCAATTGTTTCCAGTGCATTTAGGTTTCTTTATCAGTACACTCCATGAGTTTTCACAGACCCATAAATTTCAATGAGTGCATGTGTAACATTGCACAAATTGAATTATCTTTCTATCAGTGAACCAAGCACAGATTACCTTGGGGCCAGAGGTTGCACAAGAAGAATGAAATAGCCTTGTGTCTCAATGGATGTATTCAGGCCCCAGTGACTAGTGCTCTCTTTAAAGAGGACTTTCACATTATACAATGGAATATAATGTACCAATCACAATTTTCCAGGAGTGGTGGAGATCATTGATGGAAAAATCAAACAAGCAGTTTTAAAGGTCTTTTTGTTCTGTTCAATAAAGATTATGAACTGCTTTCCATAGGCAATACAAGTTCACCTTTGTATTGGCTCTGGTTCCTGGTTAGCATGAAAGACTTAAGCTTTGGTTAGTAAATGAAATTTGGTGGTTGATACTCAGCTTCATACTGTCTCCGGATAAAAGGCTGAATTCTACTTGAGCCATCAAGAGTCTCCTGGAGCACCATTGTACTCCGACACAAATAGGGTCACCATAAATTGGAATGAACACAAACTCAGCTGGTGACTCTTGCTTTTGCATACATTCCTTAGCATCAGTCTTAAGCAAACAGGACATCAGAGCAGCAGCACAGGAGTGTCTAGTGTGCAAGAAGCAAATGTGACCCAATCACATTCCCTCACCAATGAGTCAGGAATCATAAGCATCACTGAGGACCACCTCCAGCCAGTCTCCAGGACTGAACTGTGCTCCTTCTATGTGACTCACGGACATATGGACAGTTGCTTAGAGAAGGTGCTGCATTGTTATCCTAGGGGTTTTTCAGTTTTCTTCACCAAGGAATTGTGACCCTTGAAGGGATGTGTGGGGTGACCAACGTGTTCTACTGGGTTGGTGATCCAGAAAACCTTTTTGAGTGGCTCAGAAGAAGGCATGGACTGGCTCATCAGGTGAAGACAGGTAGAGGAGTTCTATTAGCAAGAAGAGGGGTTCTAAGTAATGCAGACACCACATCACAGGCTACATGCCATTCTTGAATCTACTCTGGAAAGGAGTCTGTTCTGTCTTTGGCTAAGCCTGCACTTACAAACACGGTACTGCTTAGAACCACCCCATCACCTACCAAAACAAATTCTTAGGTCTGGCATTAACATTTAACTGATAATACACTTTTCATAAATCTCACATTCCTGTTAAATTATTCATATGGTGTTCTATGGAAACATATGACAATTTTAAAAAATGTATTCTTCACAGCATCTTGCAATCAGCTGGAATGCCACTCCACGGGTTATTTTTCTGAACCTTGCCATCTGAATGTTCTGAATAAATTTTACTTTATTCAATAAGTTTCACTGTTGTTTCCAAGCATTTCCTTTATGATTTCTATAGCTCCCCTTCTATCGTATTACCCTTCTATTTTATTTTCCCCCTTTCATCCTGATTTCCCTTTATACCTGCTATGTGCTTCACTTTACGATTTTTGCAATCTATCATTTTAGCTTTTGGGAAAAAAAAAAGAGATTTCCTATTATCTGATCTTCCCTGGATGTACTTAACTTTGTGACACTCGTATTTCTCTGAGTGACCTTTGTGATATAATTCTTTGGTGCTACATCTTGGAAGTGCCTTCTGACAGATTTAGCGGGTGCCCTTTTAATTCCTGCAAGGAAACCACCCGGCCTGCCTGTAATATACTTTCTGCCAGCCACGCATTGTCTGTGCTTCTTACGTGGAAAGAGACACAACAATCACTCTTGCGTGTGCCATCCCTGAGTTACCTTGCACATTCTTCTTTGTGGAATTGTCAGATGACTTTTTCATAGTTATCTGCCTAAAGAAATCTGAAGTCAATGTAATGGAAACATATGAACATCCTCACCCAGCCCCTAAGGCAGGATATCTGGGTGATCTATGCCTCATGTCTACCACATGACACTCATAGTTTCAGGGGTCGCAGACTCCTGTTCCGCTTCGTGTGGTTTGGGCCCTCCCTCTCCTTGTTCCCTCTGTCTTGCTTTGTGACCATCTCTGGGGAAGGCTCTTTTTGGACCTCTGATAAGGCTGTCATTTCAGGTAGGCCATCCGTACAATCTGATCTCTATTTTCAAGGTGATGGCACCGAGCCCCTTGTGTTTTGACTTCTTGCCACCAGTTTCAGCTTCTGTCATTCATGCCCATGGTTCAAAATGAACTGTGTCCAGTGCCAACTGCCAAGGAAGGGCACAAGTCCAGAAGACTCTTCATGATGGTGACCCGATGTCCCTTCAATGAAACATACCAGATCTTGCCATCCTCACTGCCCTTGCTATGGTTAAACCTATACAGAAGCAACCTTGCTCCCTCGTGGTATGGAAGTTTTCATTCATTTTCACTCACCCTCTATTTTGCTAAACTCGATGTTCTTCTCCAGTGATTGATCTTTCCCTATGCCTTGTCAAAGATAAGCTGGATGACTTCTCACAGAACTCACTTCTCAGGAGTCTTCTGGTTATACTTCTTCCAAGAAAGATTTGTTCTTTTCTCTTTTTGGGGTGCAAATCATCATAGATTCAATATTCCTACCAACGCCACCAATTCATTATGTCAGTTCTTCTTCAATCTTCCTTGTCACTCTGGAGAGTTTGCATGTATATGAGGTAGCTATAAAGAATATGACCTGAGCCAATTCCACTTAAGTTATCAAGGTTACTTGATTTTATCAAAGCAAGTTGATATGACCATCCTTCTATAATAAACCCTGTTGTTGAAAGCTAATAGTTTTGTAAGGCTGTCATGGTGTACAGCTTTCCTTACTGATACGTACTGGACTGGGAAGGAGATGACATAGAAAACATCTTCCTACACAAACAAGAGAAAATCAATCAAACCAACAAACTCACAAGGTAGTAAATCCAAGATTATTCTAAAGGGTAAAATAATGTTCTACCAACTAACTTCAAAAGAGATTATATTAATTTTCCCACAGAAACCCACCCACCCCACCCCCCATGAATAAATAAATATTTATCAAGATCCTGCCTTCCGACTGGCCTGAACATTATTTTTCAGTCACTTTGTGGACGGTGTAGGGGGTTACATGTTGGACTGCGAATCATGAAGTCAGCAGTTTGAAACCACCAGGTGCTCTGGAGGAGAAAGACAAAAGAGTTCAGAGTTATTACAGTCTCAAAAACCACAAAGGACAGTTCTAACCCATCCTTTAGTTTCTGACATACATGACTCAGTGGGAGTGAGTGTGGTCTTTGAGTCACTCCGTTACCCCCTTGCCCTCAGCTGAAAGCATGCTAGGACAGAGCCCTCAATATTACCAGTTTCCTTTTTCCTCCCAAACCTTCCTTACCCCAGTCACCATCCCCATAGTCACCATTTAAAAATCCTCTAAATATTCTGAAAACTCTCTTTTTGTTCCAAACCGCAATCCTGTATCTTCGCTATTTCCTCATTCCAATCAATGCTTTAGAAGATTCTGTCTTACCTTCATTATTTTTTTCACTCTTTTTTAAAAATAATTTTATTGGGAGCTCTTACAGCTACTACAACATTCAGTACATCATTTGTATCAAGCACATTTGCACACATGCTGCCACATACATTTCCAAACATTTTCCACTTGAGCCCCTGGTACAAGCTTCTCTTAAAAAAAAAAAAAGCCTCTTTCCCCTCCCCCCTTTTTTTAATGAATCATTTTATTGGGGGCCCATACAACTCCCATCACAATCCATACCAGCATCAATTGTATGCAGGCCACATTTACACACCCATTGCCATTATCATTCTCAAAACATCCTCCCTCCCTCCAGGCCCCCAGTATCAGCTCCCTATATTACCCTTCCTCCCCTCTTCCTTTTGACCACTTAGTAATTTACAAATTATTGTTTTTTCATACTGTACTCTGTACAATGTGTCCCAACACTCACTTCCTTGTTGTCCATGTCCCAGAGAGGAGGCTACGTGTAGATCCTTAAAGTTGGTTCTCCCTTTCTATTCAACACCAATTCATGTTTAAGACACTCAAGAAGATAGGAATAGAAGGAAAATTCCTCAATACAATACAAACTATATATGAAAAATCAACAGCCAATGTGATAATCATTGGAGAAAAGACAAACACAATCCCACTCAAAAAGGGGACCAGACAAGGAAGTCCATTGTCCCCTCTATTGTTCAATATCATACTGGAGGTTTTAGCTAACAGCATAAGGCAAAGAAAAGACATAGAAGGTATACGACTGGGGAAGGAAGAGGTGAAATTATCATTATTTGTAGAGGATATGATTATATATATGAAAAACTCCAAAAGCTCCACAAAGGGATTACTGGAAGCAATAGAAGGGTATGGCAGAGTGGCAGGATACAAGATCAACAATCAGAAGTTGATTGGTCTGCTGTACACATCAGATAAGACCACAGAAGAGGAGATAAAAAAAGAGGTACCCTTCACAATTGCCAAGCATAAATTGAAATATCTAGGGATATACCTGACAAAAAGAACAAAAGATCTATATGAGGAAAATTATAGAACACTATTACAAGAAACCAAGAATGACTTCAAGAAATGGAAAAATATCCCATGCTAGTGGATCAGAAGACTCAATGTAGTAAAGATGATAGTCCTACCCAAGGAACTATATAAGTTTAATGCAATACCGATACAAGTACTATCCTCCTTCTTCAAGGAAATGAAAAAAATGATTACCAACTTCATATGGAAAGGGAAGAAGGCCAGAATTAGTAGAGAACTCCTCAAGAAGAAGGACATCGTGGGAGGGCTTGTCCTACCTGACTTTAGCACATACTATATAGCCACAGTGGTCAAAACAGCATGGTATTGGCATAATGACAGATACTCAGACCAATGGAAAAGAACTGAAAATCCAGAAATAAAAACACAGGCATACAGACAACTGATCTTTGATAAGGGCCCCAAAAGTATCAAATGGGAAATAGATGCCCTTTTCAACCAGTGGTGCATTTTTCTACCTGTAGAAAAATGAAGCAAGACCCTTACCTCACTCCATGCACTAGAATAAATTCAAGGTGGATTACCGTCATTATTTTTTAATACTCACCTTCTACCTAGATGCTAATATCTATCGGGGCATCCCCTTGACCTCCTGACTGAGTCTGGGAATTCTCAAGGTGCACTAATTCCACCAGGCTTTCACTGGATGATTTTTCTGAAATCCACACATATTCTCTCTCCTATTCTCATTACCTTTGTGGATTTTCTTTTTGTTTCCCATCATACTTTTTCTTGTGTACATTTCCACAATGTGTTATACATCTGCTTCGTTAGGAGCGAGCCTAACAAGTTGGCACATGTGGGTTACATTTTCATGGCAAAGGTAACTTCTGAACATGATCAAGTAAAGATGAGTTGTCAAGGGGAGAGTGCCACCATGACAGAGGGATGGAGAGGAAAGCAAGTCATCCAGGGAGATGGAATCTCTTTAAGAAAACAACAGCCACCTGTGAGAATTTCTGTCAGCAGTACAGGCAGGGAGCCTCGTGAAACATGATATAGGAGTTAGAGAGAGAAGAGGGGAGGATCACGCTGATGCTGTCTATTTGGTCTAAGGGGACACCTGGTAATTCAGGGCGCCAGGGAAATAGAACATAAGGACAAAGTGTGGAAGGAAAGATAATGAGTGTATAATTACAAAGAGTGAAGTTGATAAAAGTGAGGGGTGAGGGTTCATTCTGGTTGAGAGAAAACTCAACCGAGGGGATTGGTCTGCGTGATGTTAAAGCTTTGTTCCATCACTTAGACTAATTTCAAGTTACAGAAACCACTTTTTAACTGATATACTTTCATTTGGTGTCAATCAATTGACACTCTTCCCAGGAGCTCAATTGGCCAGTTTGAAGAAGTAAAATGGATCTTCTACCAGCTATATGGGTTCCAAGTGCCCTCATACAGTGTCTATATATAGTTACAATCTTATATTTACATAGTTCTAAATGGCTTCAAGTATACTTACATTGTAAATATATGTGAAATAATGTGTTTTCATAGCCACTGGCTTTCATACTGAACAATTGCTTGAGGGATAGAGTTAGAGAATCAAATTATCTGCAAACCCAGCATTTCCTGCCCATAATATTTAGTGTTTGGATTGTCCGGTTTGTGACCCATTTAATTAACACTTTTAATTTAAAAAATAAATTAAAGGTAAATGGAGGGCCCTACTTGTTAAATTTCCTGAGAGCATTTCCCTTCACCATGTAAGTCCTTGGGATTCTGTTCTGCTTCATCACACTGCCCGCTGTGGTGGAAATTTTAATGGTTCAATCTTATGCAAGGGGTGAGCTCTACAAGTAAAACAAATACAAATGGGAAAATGTACACTCTGTACCTTTGAAAGGTTGCAGCAATGGCACCAGAGATGTGGGTTACAATAACATCTGAAACCAGCTGGGCACTGGGAACCTTCTGGGGCATGTTTGGGAGGAGAGCCAGTGGAGTAAGCACTGCAGTGATTTAGGACGCCATCAATTATTTCCTGCTTGTCACTTAAACAGGCTGTCTCTATGCATGGTAGGACCCAAAGTGCAAAGAGGAGGTGGACAGTGTGATTTATGGGCAAGAACAAACACCTGTGGGTTCAGGAGCTCAGAAATTAGCCACAAGTAGCATATTAGTGCAGCTAATCAGGCACGGTTCAGTATTCTAGTTTCTTGATTTGCCCATAAATAAGCCTCTATGTGACTGCCCCGGAGGCTTTCTGGTGATTAACTGCCCTGACCTAGAGTAAAATACACAGACCTAGCCACACAATGAGGTTTGCAGGTTCACATTGTAATCATATGACTCTCAATGTCTACATTTGTAGGCAGAAGGGCTGTGAGTTCTGAGAACTGTGTTAAAGAAGCTTATCAGCATACTTAACAATCAATTTACCTTTCTTGCCTCTAATCCTGTTACTATGTTGACAGCTTGTAGACTCAACTAGCCTGTGACCAGTCCCTGGCCATAAAATATGCCTCCCATTTTGTCTGTTGTAGGAAAGGAAAGGTCTTTTTATTCCCACATGTTAATATATTAGGGCTGATTTAAACTGTTTGTGTTATGGTGGGTTGTAATTGTTTTCATATTTAATTTTTTATTGACTCGTGAGTGTTGGTGTGTTCTGATTTATTGGGGCGGTAAAGATTTAACTGTAAGTTGATGCACCTCTCCACTTGTGGGTTGGAGGCATGCAGTTATACACTGGGGTGTGTATCATTGTCTGAAGGTGTATGTCTGCTTGATGCTGGAATGTATCACACTGTGTGTTGATGGGTCTCTGCTTGTGTGATGGTGTCTTCTGCTGTTAGTGACAAGTCTATTACTTTGTGTTGGAAATGAAATGGTGGCTGTGGAGAGACAACTCATTTCAGGCAGTTCAAACCTCTAGATCATGACCTCAGCATCCAATTTTGATTTTAGAAAGTAAAGAAGATTGTTCAAAAAGCTCAACAACCATGCATGAAATAATCCCTGAGCCTCAGTGAAAGGCCTGACTGTCATTCTGAAGGTAGAGAAAATTTTCCAGAACATTGACAAATACAATTTTGCAGGTATAGTGAGATCAAACAAATCCCTAGCAATCCACAACAAATCAAAAACGAAATAATCCTCCCATTCTATTTTGGAGTTCCATCGAATCATGTGATGGATTTGCACTATGAAAGAAGAATGAATCTGTCTGAATCATGGTGCTGGTGAAGAGTCTTGAAAGCATGGTGGACTGTTCAAAGGAGAAACTTCTTCCCTGTCTGGGAAGAAGTACAGCCAGAGTGCTCCTTTGAGACAGGGATGATTCGTTGTTTTTCTGACATACTTTGGGCAGGCTTTCAGGAGAGACACATCCCTGGAGAAGGACATCATGTGAAAGAGAGGGGCAGCAACCAAAGGAAGGCAAGGCCTCAAAGAGATGGAGGAACACGCTTCCTGCAGCGTTAAGTGCACGATCGTGAAGATGGCACCGGAGCAGGCTGTGTTTCCTTCTGTTGTGCTGAGGGACTCATTGTGCTGTTGACAGGGGTGCTATGGGTTGGCAGGTACTTGATGGCACCGGAAAACAAAAACAAAACATAACTTTCAAAATGCCTTTGGTTCCTGTAAACATCTCCTGGCTATTTGGGGAAGGTCTGCATTCGTTCACCTTGGATCATGCTGCACCTCAAGAACAAGCCACTAAATGATGTTACTGAGGAAGGGAGGTTAAGACACACAGTGACGCTAAGACACACAGTTTAAGGGTGGACATGGAGAGGAAGCCCGAGTGGCAGCACTGCACTGTCATGGAAGAAATCATCCCTGGGATCTTATAAGCAGATGCTATTTTGAGTGGTGGGGTTCAAGGTTGGGGGCAGAGAGAGCCCAAGAGAAGGAGACAACAAGCCAGGGGTCACGAAGGGGAGAGATGCTGCTTATGGAAATGGGAACGCTAAAGAGTTGTTACTGAAAGATAGTAAACTACTTTAAGTGTGTTTCAATTTGTAAGTTAATAAATTCAAGAGAACCCCAGCTGAGATCTAAACGCTAAGCCTGCTCAGTCTGGGAGTTACATTTTAAACCAAACAGGGCTACGTGGATGATGTTCCTTAAGGCAAGTACAGTGTCACATGAATTGCAAATGAGAAAGTGTTAATAGCTTTCCCAGGAGTTTGCTTCCTGTTAGAAACCCGCCAATGGCTCTATCCATTCACTGGTGGGAAAACATTGCCGTGGCAGGTAGAAGAATGTTCTCACATTACTGCCAACACACACACACACACACACACACACACACACACACACCTGTGGCTATTTATCCTATTCTCTGTGGCAGTAAACAGTCACCTTTTACGCTCAGCAGTCTTCCCTGAGCTGAGAAAGCAGGGTACAGGCCTCTGGAATCTCTCAAGCATGCTATGGGTTTTGGCCAGTTGAATTCAAGACACAAATTCGAATGTTCCTTGGACAGAGCAGGAGATCTAGGAGGCTGGCATATATTCATTCCTCCAATCGTTGCCATCATTAGCAGACTATCCCTCATCCCATTGCTGTAAAACATGTGGACTCACTAATTGTTCCTGTATTGTTTACCATCGCCGATCCCCATGGCCTCTAGCCAACAAGGGGCTCAAGCATAGGAACAGTGGAGAGGATGGTGCTGGACCAGGCAGTAGTTTCATCTGTTGTGCACAAAGGGCTTTAAGGGCAGGAATCAGTTTGAAACTCAATGGCTCTGGACAACACAAAACCAAACATCTGTATCCAAACAGTGGTGATTCAGTGGTACAATTCTCAGCTTCCATGTTACAAATCTGGGTTCCATTGCTGTCCAATAAATCTCCATCTGCCCATGATCATCTGTGTATGGCTAAGATGCTGAAGAAATCTCAGCAGAGCTTTCTGACTAAGACAAGCTAGGAAAGCTGTCTTAGGGGTTACTTCTGAAAACCATCCAGTGAAAACCTTTGGTTCACAATTTCCGACTGAACCCTGCCTGGGGTAGCCATGAGTCAGGGGCCAACTTGATGGCAACTGATAGTACAGCCATCCAAAAGGAATCACATAGCTAAATCTGGTCCACAAGTGGCAGTGATGTAACATTCCCAGGTCCTGACAATTTAATAGATGTATAGTTTATCTATATACTAATATATATGTGTGTATATGTATATGTCATGTAGGATTGAAGGAAAGACTCCAAACTATCCTAGTTTGAATTCCAGAGTCAATCACCAGTGTTTGTTATTGTTGAAGTATATGTTAGTCTAGCCTTACTAATCTACCCACTTTTTAACTGAGGGACTCTAAGAAAAATATTAATTTGAAAGATGAATGCTGCAAAAAACCACCCAGAAACCAAACTCACTGCCATCAAGTTAATTCTGACAGTGCCCTCCAAAGGGTTCCCAAACATGTCAGCACTTATGGGAGAAGACAGCCTCATTGTTCTCTCTCAGAATGGCCATCACATCTGAACTGCAGACTGAAATTAGCATGCCACTATGGTTTAAATAAATTACTTAAAGGATCACTCTAAAAGAGTATATAGTTGGTAATCAAGAAATATAAGCTGCTGTGGGCTGAGTCCCGGTGGCATAGTGGTTGAGAAAAGGATGGTGGCCCACTGACATGGTGCTTCAAATTCAGCAGCAGCTCTCCAGGAGCAAGGTTGGGCCTCCTACTCCCACCAGAGGGCAGTGATGCCCCCACCCCCCCAAAAAGAAATGTAAGCTGCTCTGCAAGAATATTGAAAGTAATATTGAAATGTAAGAATAACAAAAGTACCGGCTGAGCCCCGGTGGCGTAGTGGTTGTGCGCGGGACTGCGGCCCACTGGGATGGAGGTTCAATTCCAGCTCCACAGAGCAAAGGTTGGGCCTCCTACTCCCACCACCTGAGGGCAGTGATGCCCCACCCCCCCCAAAAAAAAAAGAATAACAAAAGTACTATGGACTGCGGAAAGAATAAGCGATTCTGTCTTGGAAGAAGTATGTCCAGTGTGCTCAGAGGCAAGGATGGCAAGACTTCATTATTAATACTTTGGGCTTACTGTAAGGAGAGGCTGTTCATGGGAAAAGACATCATTCTTGGCCAAGTGGAGAAGCAGGTTGTTGGGCTGAATGGAAAAATGGTGGGGATGACTCAAAATCTTGCAGGGTTTGGTTCTGTTGTACATGGAGTTGCTGTGAGTGGAGACTGCTGATCCATATCTTCCCATGGATTTATGAAGAACAGCATGATAGAGAATTCTTCCTTGTGTCTTTTCCATACAAAATTCACTGTTTAGCTTCTTCAAGTGAAAACATCACATTTGGATTGCCTTAGGTCTTTGTGGTCCCACCTCTTATTTATTATTCTGGGAAGGTCTACTCATACAAGCCTATCTAAATTGGCTAATGTATTATTTTCTATCAGGGGATGACATTCCCTTCCCATGGACACCATTGAAGGGTAACTGTGCCTGGAAGATGAATTCTGAAATGTATTTCAGAGAGGAAAAGAAATGAAACAAAAGTCACTTTGCGTCTGTTATAAACTTCCCGTATCTTGGGAGATCAACTTCAGCTTACAGTGGTTTCAATTAATTCCTAATTGCTATTGTGTTGAGTTCCTTTAATAAGAGACAAAGGAATGAGGGATAATGAAGTGTAGCACTCTTTCTTTCCGGGAGTTGAAATAAGGTTGTGTTTATCATGAACACCACCGTAATGAGAAGGATCATTAGCAGTTCTTTAAATTTGTATTTATCTACATCTACATCAATCTGAGTTAATGAATCATCACACATATTTAAATAACAGGAAGATCTCATTTATTTTCCTCATTATACACTTAGAATATTTAGCATGACAATGTGATTTACCAACTTAGAAAACCTTTTCTGCTTAATGTTGACTATTTTTAAGACCTTGAAGAGGATTATGCATATTAGCCTAGCATAATCCAATACAACAATTAGGAAAACGTTAAGATCATAGTGGAACTGTAAACTCTGAAGAAATTGAGACATGGCCAAAGCCAAGACAAGTTCCTGGCTTCCCTGCAGCCTAATTCACCCCTAAGGGAAAAATCCTTGAAAAAGTACAGCGTGCGGAGGCAAAGCGATCTTATTTTTATTGTGTCTCTATAATAAGACATAAAACCAAGCCCCACTTTTGTATTCAGCTGGGGGGAAAAGAGATCATTCTTAGCATTGTTGCTAGAAAGCACAGGACATAATCCGGTAAAAGCTTTGAAAAGAACTAGCTTCCTTCTCATGGGACTGTAGTGGGCCAGATGATCTACTGTAAGTCAGTGTGTACAGATCACCTCATGCCTTCATGGTTCCTTTGCTCTAGGATGTACTTGTTTAATCCTAGAAACTCTAGTATTTCTCTCAGTGGTTCAGAGAGCTATCCTTGAGTATGAAGTCTAAATAAAATTACTTCTTCATGCTTACTGATAGCTTTATATTTGTATCATCATAATTGCCATATTTTACATGCTGTCTCCATATGAGAGTCTTATAGTCATTAATAAATATTTTTCACCCCCACCCCTTCCGCTTGATCATTGTTATCTCCCCAAAACAAATAATATGCTTTTCCTTTTTCCTGTGCAATTTACAAAAATCACAAATTATATGATGCTTTATGTACATGCTTTATGTAAGGAATGGATTAAATTTTGAAGTTTAAGAGAATTTTTACCTCTACCACCATCATTTCCAGAATCCCTCATCATCAAGGGATCATTGTTCCTAACACTTTTCATTAGCAAAGATAAAACTTCCCAGACAAAGCTAAACACCCTGTCACTGAGTCTATTCAGACTGAGTGAATCCAAGGGAGAGGGTAGAACTGGCCTTTGGTTGGGGAGACTTTAGAAATCTTTAGGGGAGAAGTGAGCCTCATCTTTTGCTATAGAGTATTGTCAAGGTTTGAACCAAAGGTCTTGCCATTAGTGCTCAGTGTCTAACTCAATAAGAAGTTCTTGTGGCTAACGCTCAAGAGTAAAAATGATTCTCAGAAACAAGATACTCGTCTATTAAATCTTGCTTAGATGTCACAAGTTACCCCTTTAGCTTTTTCTTTTTATAGCCTCTTTTTAATATGGACTATGAAACAATAGGTTCCCTGGGTGACCCAAAGAGTAAAGGCACTACTCGTCAAAGGAACACGTGGGTAAGATGGTTGGTACATTGTTGGACTGCAAGATCGGCAGTTCAGACCCACCAGCCACCCAACAAAAGAAAGTTGAGGCTCACTGCTCCTGTCAAGAACCCAGTCTCAGAAAGCCTGCATGGGGTTTCTCTGAGTGAGAATTAATCCCATGGTAATGACCTGTGGGTTTTACAGCAAGATAGAAAACTGAAGATACATACTGACTCCTCCATGGAATATCCTCAGCCAGACATTTGGATTTAGGATCGAAGTCCAATCTAACTATGCACCATGCTGAGGCATTCAAGTTAAGAAGCAAGATGCTGGCTTCATAGAATAATAATTAAAAAACAACTTTAAAAGAACAATCTACTGAATAACCTAATAAAATTGATATTACATGTCTCATTCTTTGCCACTAAGGTGCACCTAACTTGAGTAAGGATGTGTTCAGCATCCTACCTGTGTGAGACAGGCAAAGGAAATGATAGAAGACTTGGCATATTGAATCTGGATGCTGGTGATGGACATAAAATATACTGTTGACTACTTTAGGAGAAAAAAGCTGAAGAAAGGCTACCCGAATGTTCCTTAGAAGCAAGAATGACAAGACTTGATTTCTTGGGACACATCATGAGGAAAGAACAATCTCTAGAAAAGAAGATCATATCTGATGAAATAGGCAGTGAGGGAAATGTGAGGGAACCTTTCAGGGAAGGGGTTGACACAGGAGTCTCACCGTGGCGTCATATCTTCTAGCCAGTATGAAGGTGACACACGACTGGAGCGCTTTCCTAGTTCCATTATACACCAGGTTGTCATCAGTCAGAGCCCTCTTGCCGACGAATTGCAACTACCACCAGGGTGTGTTGGCTTACGTGACGCAAATTAGGTTCATAGTTTTAGGATGGTTTAAAGTTCTCTGAGTGCATTTGATCTTATCATCACTCATTAGTCTTTCTTGACATGCATTTGTGGGACACCCCCTTATTTAGGGTAGCATAAATACCTCAAGTGATCAGACTTTACTCTTTTACTTTTAACTTGTTCCAAAGTGTGTCCCAGGGTTTTAGGCATATTACCTGGAAAGACTAGTACCTGGCCAAGAGCTTCATGCTTGGTAAAGTAAAGTGGCATTCAAAAGCAGGAAGACCCTTCACAAGATGGATTGACAAAAGGGCTGCAACCACAGGCCCAAACAAGAACCACTGTGAGGATGGGATGGGGTCAAACGGTGATTCATTCTGTCGTACACAAGGTGACTATGAGTTGAAATCAACTTGCTGGCACCTGGCAGCAAGCAGTTGCAACAGATCATGTGACCTTTCCAACAAGGTTGGTGAAAAACTTAGGTTAGAGATTAGTATCTCTAATTTTGAAACTATCTGCCTATACATAATAGCCCAGTGACAATGATTTTACTGAAAATAACCCTTACCTTTTATCAAAAGGGAGGCGCATGCATCAAGTACGGGTCATTCCGTATGGTTGCATGACATAAGGGCATGTTGGGGGGGAAATAGGAAAGGATAAACAAAAAGGAATTTATTGTGAGAACCCTGCTCTGATAACCGACGATCCTAGGAATAGCCCTTGAGATGTCAAAGATGATAATATAGTAACAACGTTTGGGAAGTACTTCTAGTCTTACACTTAGCCTTTTGGCAGAAATTTATTAAGACAGAATAAGCCTGTGACTTTTCAATTCCGAGTACAATTTGTTTCTCTAATACATCCACAGGAGTAATGTGTGATGGAATTTTTCCTTTCCCAGCCCCACCAGTAGTGGATGATGATATGCTATAATAGGTTCTTGCAGGCCATGTCTCAGCAATATAAAGCCAACACATGTACATCTGTGGCCCAGTGTCTCTGTCTTAAATGTACATCAGAAATGCATTAAATCTTCTGATTGCTATTCTGTTTGTACAGCTTGTTGGTTCAGATTTTCTTCTGTAATGTACTCTGCTGATTACCTTGAATTATTGGTATATCCTTGCTAGAACAAGCACACCTTGTTCAGAAATACAGTCATACTGACTTGGCTAGAGTCTGGTGGTGTTAAGAAAAACAAAAGCAACATTTCTTGGGAGAAACACAAGGAAACATATGCTTCCTTCAAGTCAACAGCATTTGTGCTTCCAGGTAACCTTCCCTGTCGGCACAGATTCTCCAGAAGTCTACAAAGATTCTCCGTATTGGCTACACAGCAGGACTTTGCAGGTCCCCTTCTCAGAAGGAAAGGAAGAAGGAAAAGTGGTTTCTGTATTGGTGTGTGCCCTAAGCAGGGAGAATGCCCCTGCGTGCCTTCTTGGATGAAGGGCATGTGAACACATTTCAACGCCAGTACTCTGGAGAATAATCCGGGAGCGCAAGCTGGTGGCGAGCATTTCTTAATTAGTCAATAGAAACCAGTATCTTCATATTGAAGAGCGTCAGTGCTGTTGGAAACTGTAGATGGAAACACATATGGCAACCTCTTATGTAAGCAAATAAAATGTTATCAAATTACTATAGAATGTTCATGTGGCCTCAGAATGCTTTTTTTCCGATATCACACGTTTTTAATAGGCTACAGCCATTCTCTGTTCACATTAAACTGAGCTTTGTCTTCTTTCTGATTGATCTCTGCAGCTCAGGGTGGATAAATGCAACAGGACACATTGTACGTCTCTTATTACTGTCACGGACCTCCAGAACTTCAGCCCAGGAAGGTGAAGTAGAAACCTAATTATGAACAGGCACAACTCTGCCGCCTTGCAATCCTCCTAGGGCTCTGGTGGTGCAGAGGTGAAGTGCTCAACTGCTAACCCACATGTTGTTGATTCAGCCCCATCAGCCCCTCCATGTGGCAGTCTGCTCAGTCAAGAATCACAGCCTTGAAAAAAACACCTGCTGGTTGGACTCTGTCCGATGGCAATGCTGTGAGTTGGGAGTGGCTAGCTAGGGAGAGGCTATGTAATAATTACCTAGTGAGTCATCCTCATTCTTTATAATTTGGAGAAATACATCCCTTCTGATTTGATAAGCAACTGTGCAATTTGAAGATTGTATTTTAATGATTGTTACATACAAATGAGTACCTCTTTAGCTGTATAACAAATATCCCTAATGCAATCTGTAGGTTGCTGTTATTAATGATGTTAGGTAAAATGACTCCATTTGAACAGGTTCTTTGAAAAGGTTCCATTAATGTAATTTAATATTTAGCCAACAGCTCTATAATCACAATTGATATAATTAGAAACAGATTCCACTCTTATTGGAAATAAACTCACAAAAAAAACCAACATACTAATGTAATTAAAGCATAAAATGTAACCAATGGTGTTATTATTTTAGCTCTCTCTTGTCCTTTTTTAGCTTCTTATTTAAATTTGAATGAAAGTTTAAAGATGTTACATTCAACAAATCTTACACATTGTGTTTTGAGCTATTAATCACGCTCCTGAAATTGTAATACCATTTTTCCTCCTCCTTCTTTGTGTTTCATGTCCGTTTGTCCTCCTTTCCCATCCTTTCTTGCCCGCTGAGTTTTGCTTCCCTCTTCCTCTCCTGTGGTTGATTGATCTAAAGTGTGTGCATCTTCAGATGTTATTCCTAGACCTGGCTCACAGACCTGATTATTGTTCTACTGAAAGTTTATCCCCCCAAGGCTTGGGTGTGCTTAAGGTAATCTTTTTGGGCTCCCCTTAGTCTCCGTCAGATTCATAAGGTCAGTGTCTGTTATGATTTTGAGTTTTTATTTTCTTATTTACCCTCCTACTCTATCCAGGACCATCTATTATGATTACAATAGGAGTGGTAAGTAGCAGCACCAGGGCACCATCTATGTCCTCTGGCCTCAGGGTTATGATGGTTGAGGTTAGATCTGGACTAATGTGTTTTTTATTTTCACCACTCTTCTTTGTCCCAGATTTGAAGAGACCAGTGGTTGTATTTTATTTTATTTTTAATAGTTTTATTGGTATATAATTCATATGCCCTAAAACATAATGCCTCATCCTAAGAAGAATTGTGTGATCGTCACCACAATCAACTTCAGAACATTTTTGTTTTATACTCATTGGTCTAGCTTTCCATTTCTTCCTCAACCTCTTCTGTCATGCCCCTAGGCAATTATTAATCTAGTTACTGCCTCTGTGGATTTATCTATTCTGGATTTCATATGAAGAAAATCACACAAAGTATAAACAGTAGGCTAGCAAATAAATAAAAACTAGCAACAATGATGAAACAAACATAGGAAAACCTCAACAGAAAAGAAATTAGGAAATATCAAAGGTGAAACAACAACTTTTAAGTGGGTTAAAAGGGAGATAAAATGATAAAGTGTTACATTTTAACCTAGCTACACCTCCCATAATAGAGTTAACAATGCTCTCTGCTTGATAGCATGGCTCATCACATCCCTGAATTCTGAGGGACTTCATTGGAGCCGGAACCCTGTGAGTGGGTGATTTAGCTGTCCACAGTCATTCATAGCCTTCCACAAATCAGGTCTTCAGAAGTTAAGCACTATAGTGTTGTTCCCTCCTATGGTTTGGATTTTAGTTATTATAGTCCTTGGATCACACAACCTGGTATACTTTGGAGAAGATGTTTAATCTTCATGGCTGTGTCATTGAAGTTCCCAGGGACAGATTCTGGGACACTGCCTCAGCAGTGAGCAAATGACTATGTTTGTGAAGAAATTATTTCCATTTGAAAGTTTCTTCATTCCCTTTCATCCAACTATCCTTAATGTAGCAGAGCAGGTCTATTGCAATTCTCACCTCAAATGATGAATTAGGTGTGGGTTTACATCTCAGTGGTGCCCTGGGAGCATAGTGGTTTCATGTTGAGCTGCTAGCTATAAGGTCAGCAGTTCAAAACCAGCAGCTTCTCACAGGAGAAAGACGTCAGAGTCATCTCAGTAGCAGTGAGTTTGAGTTTTAACATTTCAGATCATCAATTCAATATTCAACACTTTGAAGCACTCATCTACTCACCAGTACACATCTCCTTTATCCCCTCTTTTAGCCTCTCTACTCTGTCTCTGGAAAGGTGATTATTTTCTACTTCCCCCAGCTTCTAACTGGCACTGCCATAGAGTGATTCTGACTCTAGCATAGAGCAGTACTCTCCCTGTGGGTCTCTCAGATTATGACTCTTTATGGGAGTAAAAAGCCCCAATTACAAAAAACCCGATTTTCCTTTCGAGGTGGCTGGTGGTTTTGATCTGCTGATTATGCTGTTAGCAGTCCAATATGTAATCCATTGTACCTGACAGCTTCTAAGCCACATTTTTAACGATGGTCCATTCCCTAGCCTATGGTTTTATAGTCTCTCCATGGGTAGCCTTCAAAGTATGAAAAGCTTGTTATATGTTTTGTTTTGGTATCAGTGTTCAAATACAATAAGATGCATTGGGGATTTGTTTATAAAAGACAATTCATGAGTTAATATTAGGGCTTTTTATATCCTGAAGGAGCTCTGGGGCAGAATAGTTACACATTGGGCTGCTAACTGTCAGGTCACAGTTAGAAACCATCAGATGCTTTGTATGACAGAGGACCCAATTCTACTCCCATAAAAGAGTTAGAGTCCTGGAAACCCACAGGGCCAGTCCTACCCTGTCTTAGAGGGTCAGTCTGACGCAGAACCCACTCCACAACAGTGAGGTTGATGGATTTTTTTAATGTATTGTGACATTTTAATGATATTTTTAAATAGTAGTCTTTTGATTATTCTAAGAAATGCTAAAAGAAGATAAAAGAGTAGGCAGAAGAGAGAGAGAAGAGGAATAAACTATTGAAAATTTGACAATCTTTGGCTTCTGCAATTGGAATCTTGAGACTTTCCTTTCTCAGTCAAGAAAGCATGGTGGCACAGTGCTTGTGCATTCGGCTGCTCACTAAGAGATGCCTGGGTCAGCCACTCGAGATAAGAAAGATGCCGTGGCAGTTTGTCTCTGTAGCAGTGACAGCTTTCTGAACCCTCTGAAGCAGCTCTCTTCTGCCCCGTTGGGTCACAATGAGTGGGAATGGGCAGGATGAAAATTAAGGGTCTCAGCTTTGCCAACTTGGACATGAAAATAAATTTTCTGTGTTTTCAGTTTTAACATCCCTAGAATGCAAAAAACCCTATCTTTCTTACCTGTTATATTCAAGAACAGATGAGTTTAGATCAAAATGCTTGGGATATAAGAGACCATTTTTCAATACAGGTATTCAGCAATCAGGTCAATATCAGCACAATGAGGAATAAAATAGAATAAAACAAGCCTGCAATGTAAAGGACACAAAAAGTGAAACAAACACATAGGTTGTTTGCTACACAGTTTATTCCTGAAATAAAAAATGCAAGCAGTATAAAAATGTTGAGAGAGAAGGTTTCTAAAAAGGCTGATAATGGGCTGGCCTGTTATAGCAGCTGACATCACCTGGTGCACATGAAGGAGTGTTCGTGTCTTAGGAAATTAGATGTGTGCAGTATTTTAATGTTGATGAATTTGCAAGCAGCAGACCTCAGCGCTGTTACTAACGTCAAGCACAGAGACACTTAAAAGGGGCTGTGTTGAATATGGAATTGCATTTCCACTGTTTCCTTTCCACACTTCATTTCTTTCACTTGTTGGATTTTCTGTCTCCTTCAAAGCAAATTTGTCCTCAGTGCCATTCGCCCCAGCCGCTCCCAACCACCACTGCCACCACCACAGACATTTTGAAAATAGCAGCTACTGACAGCAACATGCCTGTAATTTTAAGTTTTTGCAATTTAAGAATATTATCCTTTTAGGATTGAGGGTAGGTAAATATTATGGTAATTCACCTCCTAAGATGCAGCCCCTCATGCATCTATTTCACTTAGGCAGCTACTGGTTTTTTTTAAGCCCAAGTTGGCATCTGTCATTTTCCCCTACATTCTAGGAAGTTTACAGGATTGGGGAAAACTTATTTTACCAAGGCCACTCTGCTTTCAGAACTCTGCATGTGTGTGTACCTGCATGGCATGTTTGAAGGCACAATGACAATACAAGCATTGGTTTTTAACCTGAGTGAGGAAAGCTTTTGCTTGTGCTGTCAATGACTAGCATCTGCCTCTTTCCAAAACCCATCATGCTAGGAAAGCTTCTACTTGAGTGCTGGTTACATAGTAGTCATGTGTTATGGTGCTAATCATAAGGTTGGCAGTTCCAAACCACCAGCCAGCTGCTCTGTGACTAAAAGGTAGGGCTTCCCATAGAGCACACCCAGCTTAGAAACTCACAGAAGCAGTTCTAACCTGTCCTCGAGGGTCACTAATGCACTGGGTTCTGTTTGAGGGCAGTGAGTTTGTTTGTTGTTTACTTGCTTATTTCCTGGGAGGGTGGATTTCTGCCAGTTGTGACGTCAGATGTAGTGGCCAGATGTGTCCATCGAATCCAGCTCTGTTACATCCTTCCCTTTAGTAGACTGAAAGAACTTGCTTTGAGTGTGCAATGCCGAGGGAACTCACCACTCTAATTTGAGGATAGTCATGCATACATGAGAATAAGCAGTACCATTTCACTTTATTGCTTCGTCTCTCAAAAAGAGTTGTCTCTCCTCTATCTTTAAGACATCTGCAAATGCAGTGATATGGCAGTCATAAAATTAAGGCTTGGGAAAGAAACACTTCATCCCTGCCGCCAACCCACATGAGTTAGCCCCACATTAAAGCGTGTGTTCTCTTATGTAGCCTCCAAGGGTGATAATCACAAATCAAGGTGGAGTTAGACGTGTGTTCTCACTCACCATTTGCTGAGCATTTGCTAGATATTAGGGAGCCTTGGTGTTGTAGTGATTACACATTGGGTTGGTAACCACAAGGTTGGTAGTTCAAAACCCCAAGTTACTCCTCAGGAGAAAGATGGGGGTTTTCTACTCCTGTAAAGAGTTACAGTCTATGAAACCCCAGGGGCAGTTCTACCTCTTTCTATAGGGTCACTATGAATTAGAGTTTTCTCAAAAGTGAGTAAGATGTTGGCATAACTTTCTAAACAGCTTTAGATGCAGCATACCATAAAACCCTCCCAAATAATCATCTTAATGATTCTGGGAAAATCACTAGGCTCTCCTTCTAGCCAGAAAGACCATAGAAGAAGGGATGCATTCCAATTGTGGTGCTATAGAAAACTATTGAAAGCTCCTTGAATGGTTTAAAGGACAAACATATCTGTATTGCTGGAAGTAAGGCCAGAATGCTGCTGAACGCTGAGTCTGACAAGATTAGCATTACACATATTGGACATACTCACATTATCAGGAGCAACCAGGCCCTAGTGGAGGCCATCTTGTTTGGTAAAGTGGAGGAGTGGTGAAAAGAGGAAGGCCCTCGATGAGATGGGTGGACACACTGACTTCATCAACGCACCCAGGCATAGAACCGATTGTGAGGAGGGTGCAGCACCATGCAGTGTTTCGTTCAGTTGTGCATCGACTCACTACGGGCCAAAGCTGACTTGATGGCACCTGACAGTGACTTCAGCCATCATGTCCTGCACGAATGCAAAGAGGAAAGAAATGGTGCTGTGATCATCTATACTTACAGCACACCTTGTGTATTGTCCTAGAAGATACTGGTTCTTGTCCCTGATATGATGCACCATGTCCAAAACTATTCTTTGACCTCAACCTCAACTTCTAGCTCTACTTCTGTAGGTGTATAAACTCCACCTGTGTCTTTCCATTTCTAATAGATGTTTATAGCTATCTACAATTATCCTTGCTTCCAGTGAGTTCACTGAAAATAAAGGACCAGCAGACTCTTGTAGGAGATGTGATAACAAGAGCTGAGTAAATTTCCCAATGGTGTTTCCATGGATACATTTCCATGGAAATACTTATGACATATTGAGACTGGAGGCCCCATAGATGCCCATTCTGAAAGACTTTCAGTCTTCACGAGTGGGAACCAATTTGGCCGTTATTAGCTTGAGGTGAGATGTGCCATCCCTACGGTTCTTTTCTATCTGCACACACAGTCATAACTAACCCTGTACTAAACTCATTCCAAATGTCCACATTTGAATGTGCTTTAATTTACTGCTGGAATTCAACATGACTTCAGGTAATCCTCAGAATAATTTATCTTGGCCTTTCGTCTCAGTGAGATATCCACCTCAACTAGATGTACAATAAAGTATAGAATACATTTGATCCAATCTGAAGATAATTTAACCATCCTCTCAGTGACTCCAGCAGGATTAATGAGCTCCTTGTATGGAACTCAGCACTCATCTAGATCCTACGGTTTAAAGTTGGACCCAAAGGGGCCAAGTAACTGTCCTCATGAGATTTATATTCTCTTGGTGGGAGGGGCGACAATAAAACAACCAAAAACATAACCAAATGATGAAAAACGTCTTCAGAAAGTACAAAGCAGGGTGTGCAAGGCAGGGTCAGTATCATTTGAGAAGAGTTGCTGTTTGGGATAGGATGCTCACGGAGAGCCTCTCTTGTAAAATGACTGAGCAAATCCCTGAAGAAAACCACTGAGAAACTCTGTTAATATCTAGAAGAAGAGATGCACAGGCAGAGAATACTATAAGTACAAAGACTTGGAGGAGAAGCACACCTCTGTATTCACACAGAAGAACAATAGAGAGAAGAGAATGATGGGTCTTGAGACAGCCACGAGATGGCACCTTTAGGCAGAGTCATGATACCAGGTTCCTTTATTGGGCAACTTAGTTCCTTATTAGGTAACTGACACAGTCAAGGAAAGCAGGGAATGAGGGTCATAGAGTCAGGTAGGACTAGATCAGGTGATGCATAGACATCACCAGCACGTCCTCTATTCAGGCTTTGATGTCAGAAGACAAAACACACAATTCCAACAACACCCTGGATTTGGATATACCCTCCCACCCCCCACCCCCCAAATCCACATTATCTCTGTAACCCATCCCCTCCCAAGTGAATATACACAAAGGACAAAATTTCTGTGGAATCATCCTTTAATAAGTATCAATTAGATGCCCTCACTACCCTATTCATCAGTATGACTTAGAACTCAATGTCAAGGTAAGCAAAATGTTCCCCGCTGAACCAGGAGGAAACATCCTGATAGGAAAAGAAGAGATGCAAAGTGTCAAGGATTTCATCTTGCTTGACTCCACATGAATGCTCATGCACAGAACCCATTGCACTGGGGACATCCACTGCACAAAGCCTTCTCAATGTGATCAATAGCAAGCATATCATTTTGAAGACTGAGATGCACTTGACCAAAGCCATGGTACTTTAATGATCTCATATGCATGTCTAACTTGGATAATGAATGCAAAAGACAGAAGAAAAATGAGCGCATTTGAATTAGGGTTTGGGCCAGGAATATTGAGAGTACTCTAGAGGGCCAGAACAAATAAGTCTGTCTTGGAAGAAGAATAGTCAAAATGCACCTTAGAATCTAGAATGGGGAGACTTTGTCTCAAAGATGTTGGCCATCCTATGAAGAGAATCCAATACATGAAAAAGAGCATCATGCTTAATAAAGTAGAAGTGCAACCCCCAAAAGGAAGCCCCTTGATAAGATGGATTGACACGATGGCTACAACAATGGAATTAAACATGCCTATGACAGTGAGGGTGATGTGATCGGAAGTGTTTCATCCATACGGTCATTATAAATAAGAACTGAGGGCTGAGACCCGGTGGCGTAGTGGTTGTGCATGAGACTGCAGCCCATTGGGATGGAGGTTCAATTCCAGCTCCACGGGAGCAAAGGCTGGGCCTCCTACTCCCACCACCAGAGGGCAGTGATGCCCCCCCCCCAAATAAATAAGAACTGACTCTACGTCTCCGAATTACCCTAGGAGATCCTTACAATAAACCCCAGGCGCAGGTGGAGTCTATCACCACTTTGGTGATAGAAAGTCTTGGTGTGCTCTTTGGTTGGCCAACCAAATAAAGCTTCTTCTTTCATCTTAACTGCTTCCTATTTCTACAGCTGTATCAGCCCCAAACTGGGAGCTCAGGGTAATCATCATAGGTGGGCAAATGATTGTGAGGTTATATGAAGTCAAACATTTTGGCACACTAAGATTAATTGGGTTTTACTCTGGGGGCTAGAAGGAGTCAGTATATGATTTAGAGTTGAAAAGAAAACAAACAAACTAAATGAGCTGTCTTCCAGTGGTTTCATGTGTATAGTGGATATATAAGATGGAATAGAAATAGCCCATAGGATTTCTAAGACTGTAATCTATATGGAACCACACTTCCATGACTTCATCCCTCCAAGTGACTGGTGGGTTTGAACTGCTGATATTGTCTTTAGGTGCCTAATGCTATAACAGAGGCATTGGTTCCTATTGGTTTTCAGTGCAAAAGAGGCATTCGGTGACTTCTTAACAAGTCTCACTCGGATTACTTTTGAGGGAAACAGATTGTTCATAATCAGGGTGGACAGAGAAGACATTATAATATTTCTGCAGCAATATTACTGGTGATTCAAGGCAGGGTGCTTGTGCCACAGATCAATGAGATGCACGCTGAATAGTCTACTGGTGGGCACATCAATCATTTAGTGATGGAATGCTCACCACATTTTCTAGCAGCTTTGCACGTAGGTGGAATCATGACATGTGTGTTTATCAATGAAGCTTGAGTTTGAACATTGTATTAATTCCAGTCAGGACACACAGGAAAAATATGCCATCTCCATGTCATGTTAACAACTCACTGATATTTTGATGGGGATTCCAAAGGCACTATTGAGACATGTTTCTGGAATATGTTAATTAATGCACACATACCTTGGGATAAAATTGTTACCTTATTCATATTGGATCTTCCAGATAATGAAGAAGATATATCTCTCCATTATTAAGTACTCTTCAAATATACCCATAAATGTAATTTATTTGTTAGTTTAATTATCAGTGCATTTGTCTTACACATATGAAAGAGATTCAAAAAGTTCACAGAAAAATGGAAATAAGTGGTAATAGTTTTTTTTTCACAAGTTTTTGAAGTCCCATGATAAATTTATAAGTATTTCATGTCTGCGGTTATATGGTATTGCAAATTTCAATTAGTGATTGATCTTTGTTAGTATACAGAAGTTAATTGCATTTTTGGTCATTGGATTTTACTCTTCCAAACTTCTCTCTTTTGATAATTTTTAAAAAGATGATACTTCTATACAGAGATGAGCCTGGCATTTGCCATTAAATCAGTTCCAACTCCTAATCTTCACATCTTTCATTCCTTTACTTTTGCTTTATTGCCAAAGCTTGGGGCTTCAGGGTAATGTTGAGCACATGTTGTGATGACAATCACTCCTCTGTTTTGCATTTATTTTTGTAAGATTTCATGCAGCCCACTTTGCTTCTTAGTTTTAAGTGCTTGTTTGCTAATTAAATATTTGAATTAATCTAGCATCATTTACTTTCAAGGGATGCTAGACTTCTTCACAAACAACAAAATGGTAGTAGTATAGTATCTTTCTTCTCCATTTATGCCTTTTTGTGCTTTTATAAATTATAACTTTAAAACGAGACATACATATCAAACTATGTAGCTTTTCAATAGTCAATTATGCCTTGTTTTTTAAAAATAAAGTGTATATTTCATATCTGTTGTAGTTACTATTTGCAATGCCTTCATTTCATTGTTTTTAATGCATGTTTCCATACTGTGTTATTTCTTATGCCCACCTCGGCAGCACAGTTGTTGATGATTAATTATTTCAACTTTCATATGTCTGGGTACATTTTGTCATAAAATTTTCAATAGCAGAGATGCTTAAATTGATGATTTCTTGAAATTTTATATTGCTGTTTTCTTTCAAAACTAGAATAATATATTGTTCTTTTTCTTCTGATTTACATAGGCTTGAGTAAGAAAACTGTCATCACTTTTATAAATGTTCTCTTGTGCATAATTTTTCTTCTTCTTTGATTTCCTTTAAGATTAAAAATTATCAGCCGCTTTCAAATTTTTAATATGATGTATTCTGGTACAGTTTTATTTGAATGTCTTGTTTTAAAGATTTGTTGGGCTTCTTGAATCTTTTGATCTAAAATTTTCTTCAAATTATAAAACAAATTTGCTATTTTGCTTATTTTTCATATTCTAGAAAATTACATACAGCAGGCTATTTGGAGTCTCATAGATTACTGGCATACTACTTAACAATTTCATATACCTTTGTTTCAATTTTGATCATTTATATTATTATGTTTTCAAGTTCACTAATCATTGTCTTCAGAAATTAATCTGCTCTTTAATGGCATCTGGTGTATAAAAATACACCAGATCTTATACATCTTATACATCATAGTAAACTTCAATATTGCATTTTTTATATTATACCTATCTCTACTTAACCTTTTGAAATATGGGGTACATTTGTAATAAGTTATTTTCAAATCACTATTTGATCATGATTCCAACTATGTTATATGTTGTGGAGTTGATAGAATATTTTCTCTCTCCATGTTGGTTCATACTGTTTTCCTTTAATAATATACCAGATTATGTTTGATCCAATGACATAGATGATGAATGTTACATTGTTGGATAGCAGCTTTACTCCTGGATGCAGTTACATCATGAGTTCTTGGTGCTCTCTGCCTCTTAGAATTCTAATGCACTCAGCTACTAAATGAAAGATAGACTTTTCAAACTCCCCAGCAGCAACACTGGAGAAAAGACCTGGCAATCACCTCCCATCACAGTCACAGCTTAGGAAACCCACAGAAGCAGTTCCATGTAATGAAATGGGGTCACTATGTATCTGAATTGAGGTGTTGCTGTTTTGTGTATTTTAACCAATGCTCCATTGATGAGCTATCTTTTACTGCCTTCAGGATTATGATAACCTGACTCAAGCCATGGCACTTTTGATCATCTTGTAATCCATAAGAAGGTTGGGCAGTGAATAAGGGGAAATGAAGAAGATTTGATACATTTGAACATGATCATAAAAAAATAATATTCACTGCCATAAGGTCAATTCTGACTTAGGGGCCCTGTAGAACAGAGTAAAAGTGCCCCTATGAGTTTCCATCCAAGATTGGGCAGTTTCTGCAAGCAGAAAGTCTGGTCTTCTTCCTTTGGTGTGACTGGTGATTTTGAATACTGATTTGCAGCCATTGGTCAACCAGGGTACCTGAATCATGGTAGTGACAAAGAATATTGAAGGTCCTGTGAACTGTCAGAAGAACCAACAAATCTGTCTTGAGAAAGTGCAACCAGAATTTTCCTTAAAAGTAAGAATGGGAGACTTTGTCTCATGCACTTTGGAGATGCAAGGAGGAGGGACCAAGCCTTAGAAAAGGTCATTATGCTTGGTGAAGTAGAGGGTTAGAGAAGAAATGGAAGACCTTCCCAGACATGGATTGACCCAGTGACTCCAGCATACTCAAAAGTGTGAGGATGGTGGAAGATCAGGCACTGTCTTGATCTCTTGTACATCGATTTTCAATGGTTTGGAATATAATTTAACAACCACCACCTAGTGATACTAGGTATACTATATGAATTTGTGTTCACTTTATTGTTCTATAATCCCTTTTAAGAATTATTGTGTAGCTCTATAATTCTTTTCTCTGTATCTGTCTCACACACTGCCATCCCAGTGTTAGTTGTAATCGTTTTGTGGAGACGCCATGGTGCATGTTGGTTATGTGCTTGTTTGCTCATTCCAAGGTGAGTAGTCTAAAACCCCTCACTGTGGAAGAAGAGGAGCTTTTTAATTCTGTAGAATTTTCATCTTTGAAACAATCAGGGGCAGTTCTACCCTGTCTTATGAGTGGGCATCTACTCGATGGTAATGTTTTAATCATTTTCTGTGTATTTATTTGTGTAGGTATACTTTTTTTCATTTGTGTGAATTTTTTTACATGTGCATATGTATATTTTTGATATTTTCTATCTCTTGAATGACGTGATGTTTTTCATGTCTCCCTTGCTCATAGCCATGCCTTTTCTGTCTTTTCCTTTGCCTGACTGCATTGGCTATAAGCACGAGGACTATGCTGAATAAATGAAACAGCAGTGAATATCCTTGCCCCCTTTCCAAATCTTGGAAACAGCTTCAGTCTTTCAGAATTAAATCCCAAGTCCGTTGTAGATTTTTTTCATTCATGGTCTTTTTTTTTTTTTTGGCATCACTGCCCTCTGGTGGTTGTTTGAGCTACCCAGCGGTGCTCCTGAGAGCTGCTGCTGGATTTGAATCACCAAGCCCATGGGCCGCTGTCCTGCACTCAACCACTTGCGCCACCGGGGCTCAGCCCCATTCATGGTCTTAAGGTTCCATTATCTGGATTTCATAAATTTAGAATGGTGTTCAACATATTTATTCGATTAAAGGTACATTGAAATATTTTCTTCAATCACTTTTAAAGGGAATTCTTTTAATAGTGAATTCGGTAGGTGTTTACATATCAGATCATCATTTTTGTATTTAACAACTTATGCAACTTATCACATGACCTGATGGGCTGCCCTCCCAACCGCCAGCCCGAATTTTTATTTCCCTTTTGGGTCTTGTAGGAAATGATCTTCCCTTTCATATAAGTTAACCTCTGCTCTGTTGCTTCTTCTCCCCCCCCCCCCCATCGCCCTCCTACCTCAGTTAATAGTTATCGTCTGTTTATTTTGGTGTGAAAGAACTTGACCTGACTTCTAGGAATCTAGCAGTAGTCTCCTACAAGATTGGTACTTTTGTGGTTGGCTGCTCTACACATCATAATGTTGCAAAAAGGTGGTATGAAGAACAACATTTTAATCAGACTGCCCCATAGGCGTTTTAAGGCTGCAAATCTTTATAAAAACAAACTGCTACATCTTTCTTCCAGAGAACAGCTGGTGGGTTTTAAATGTGGACCTTCTAGTTAACAACCAAGTGCTTAATGACTTCATCACCATGATTCCTCTTTCTGCTCCATGTTCTGTCTCATAATTCCTAATCGGTCTATTATGCCCATTTGAGTATATTCAATGAGGTCTCCAAATCTCTGAGATTGTTTTTTCATACAACTTTTTTCTTTATGTTTCTCAAACTAGACACTATCAATTTTTCTATGGTTAAGTCAACTAATCTTTTTCTTTTGCAAGCTCAAATTGGTAGTTCGCTCCCATTATTTTTTTGTTTTAATGACTGTTACTTGCCTTCCAACTGTAGGGCTTCTATTGGTTTCTTCTTTATCATTTCCATTCTTGTTTTCACTCTGATTGCTTGTCAGGACCTTATTAGAATGCTCTTTTATACTTATTCAAGCGTAGTTACTTTAGGTTTTAAAAGATATTTTAAAATGTTTTATTTATAGTAAACTCACGGTCATCGAGTGGATTCTGATTCATGCCAGTTCTATAGGACAGACTATTTCTAAGGTTGTGTCTAAATTGACATGGACTCAGAATGCCTCAACTATCTCCCACTAGGCACCTGATGGATTTGCACTACTGCAATTTAAATAAACAGTTCAATGCTTCAATTCTTCGACCTTTATAATTATTGTTTCAAAGGCTTGTCAAGTATTTTCAACACAGGGACCCATTTGATTTCTGTTTATTTGCTTTCTTTCTCCCTCGGTAAATGGCTCATACTTTCTTATTTGTTTGCAAGACTTGGGACTTGATGTTAATATCTAAAAACTTTACATAGTGTGGCAACTCTGGCAATTGAGTTTTTTAACACTATTCATGGTTTTACCAGTTCCTGGCTTCTGTTATATTGTTGGTTAGTCAGTTTCCCAACTAATTTGCTAAAGTTGTATTTCCTGTAGCTCACTGTCTCTAATGTCTTGGTTAACTTGTCATTCTCTTGGCCAGAGATTCTTAGAGCTTTAACATACTACCTATTGCATCCTTTGCCAAGACCTTGTGTGCTGGGCACACTCATTTCCCATGTGTTTTATGAGTAATTTAGCGTTCTTGTGTTGCTTGGGTTGTTTGCACCTTGACTCACAGTCAGCACCTTCTCAGAGGTAGCAGAGTGCTTGCTCATTGGCTACGAACTACAGGGTGAACCTTTCAAATCCACCCACTGGTCCTTGGGAGAAAGACAAGGCTCTCTAAGCCCACAAAGACTTACCATCTCAGAAACTTACCCTATGACCTGTCATCCACCCATTCAAGGACAGAGAGGATTATTTGGTTTGTTTTTGGGTTGGACAAGGGGCAGGTGAGTTAGGTGTGCTGTATGCATGAAATCATTCTTTCACAGGTATGTCACCCTTGAGAGCCACGAGAATTGTTTGGGGTGTGTGTCTGTGTGCTTAAAATAGCAGTCGAGCATCACACATCTCAGGGATATGGTCTACATTGGAGGGTAAGTAGGCACGCAGTGTTGTGCTGCTCAAGTGTTAACCAAGTGCAGTGGCTGGCTTTGCCAAATGCCTGAAGATAGGACTTTTCATGGAGCTCAGAAGAAAGTTACAGAACAAAAGCACTCTGCAAGTGGGGCCTTGCTAAGAATCTGCTTAATACTCAAGTGGTGATACTAATGCCACTTCTCACTGCTGTGCATCGGGCTTCAGGACAGTACAGTTGCTCCAGGCTGAAAAGAAGAAGGAAGCAGATTAAGTAAAACCACACAAAAGGCACTCCCTTGCTTATCTTGATTAAATGATTTTAATTGATGCAAGTCTTTTGTTGATTTTCAGAGTTGTGACAAAGTTGATTTTGATCATGTTGCAAATAATTTGCTTTATTAAAACAGATTTATGAATGCCCTCACTGCAACATTCTGAATTCCCTCCTCCTGGATTGGAAGACTCTGATTTTTTTTTTTATTCATAAAATGACTATATAGTAAAATATGTCCAGAAAAGAAATACTGGAATTTCCCATTTGTCCCAACTTTCCTTATGCTGGCTCTTTCTTTGCCTCTGATTTATGCGATACAGGCACTTAGGTAGCAAAGTGGGTTACTTGTTGGGCTGCTGATTGCAAGGTCAGCAGTTCAAAACCACCAGCTGGTCCTCCAGTAAAAGAAGAGGCTTTCTCCCTCATGAAGAGTCACACTCCAGGACAGTTCCACTTTGGCTTGTAAGGTCACTGTGGATCCACATAAACCTGATGGCAAGGAGTTTTTGGAAAGGCTATCAGCCACACTTTTGAATAAACCATGGTATTAGCTTGAGGATCACTTGTTAAAGATGATATCAAATCACTAAGTTGTTTATAAAAGTCAAGAAGGAATTATTGTAGAATGACACAGTTCTAAGTATGTATATGTTTTTTGGTAAAATTCCACATAAATAAGGATTTTCTCTCCATGAAATGCATTGCATCTGTTAATAAGCTGATGCATGTAAAGCCATTTTGAGTTCTGTTTTTGCACTGGAAAATATGATAGTTCCTCCTATTTCCCTGCCTTATAGAAATTGACCATTAGTCAATATATTTTTTTAAAAAGAGGGGTTAAGGAGGTTAGGGAGAGCTTAACCTAGTTAGTGATATGTTATGTCTACATCAACAATAATAAGGGTTCAGGGATGGTGGTAGGGAAAGGAGGGAGGAGATAAAGGGGAGTGGAAATCAGAGAGTTTGAGAAGAAGGAGGATGCTTTGAAAGTGATTGTGGTACAACACTGCTTGATGTGACTGAACTATGCAATGTTTGGATATTGGTAAGATTGGTAAGATCTTCCAATAAAATAATGAAAGAATAATAAAAGAATATAATCCAGTAATCAATCCTCACTAGCCATGACACTATTTATGAAGTTTTATTTTATTTCCAGTACTGCCCATATTTATTCTGCTTAAAATGGGATTCTTTCATGGGCATTTAATTTTTATTTGGAGATGGAGAGTTATATGATAAACCACCCTCACCGAGTCAGTCCCAAGATTTGAGGCTGTATGGGCAGTGATAGCCTCATCTCTCTCCCACGGAGGAGCCAGTCAGTTTGAATCATGGACCTGAGGTTAGCAGTCCAATGTTTACTGGATGGCGCCATCAGGTATCCTTATGGATTACTATATCCACCCTATATGTTCTTAACTAAATGCAATTTAAATTTCATGAAGTGTTCATTTGTTCTCTAATCCTAATCCGATCAAATTCATCTACTTCTCTCCTATTTTTCCCAAGTACCACCCCTATGCCCCTGTGAATTACAATGTCGACATGAAGAATATGTGATTATTTACATGCATCTCTCAAGTAATAATGTGATTTGGTTGCCTCGCCATATGACTATGCCAATTAGTAAACACACACATGTCTTGTAAATCTCTCTGAGGAATAGATTACTTGTCCAAATTTCTCCCTCTTTTTGTCTCCTCTCTCCCCTCACTTCACTCCCCTCTCTCTTCTCCTTCTGGTAGAAAATGTGACGCATTCTTGATGGGAAGAATCCACTTTCACATCCTATTGAACTGTTGATTAGTTTGCATTACTGGGACTACAAAGATATGATTAACATCTCGCTGTCTTCCCTTCCCGAGCCTTTACCAGAGATAACTCTGAGCCCCTGCTGATTTTTTATTCAATAGGGTCTGTTTATAACTTCAGCAGAGACTGTGTTTTCATTTAAAAATGGCTGAAATCTAATTTATTTGGAAGAATTAGGGTATGCTTTCCCCTTAGAACTGCCAGGCCACACATAGAATAAAATAAACTTTGACAGCACGTTTCTAGGGTACCTGGATGAGGCGTAAAAGCAGTGCTGGGAAGACAATTGTGTCCACGTCCGTTTTCAAAGGACATTTCAGAAGTTTATCAATTTGTTTCTAGTTAGGCAGTACATAGGTGTCAGTTGGCTTCTTTGAACTGTCTTCCAGGCTAGTTTGCTGCTTTATTATGAGCAATCTGAATATAAGAGAGACATAGAACTTGTGTCCAGGAGTATGTGCTAAGAAGGTAGAGGTGGAAAAGATGATCAAATCTATGAAAGGTGAGCAGAGCACCCAACGGAAGTCCTGACACAATTAACTGAAGTGCAATTCTCCGTCGTTGCCAATTTTCTTCAGTGGGCAACTTTTTAAAGACTGTGTTAATTTTTTTGTCAAAAGAGAAAACATTTAAAATATGAAACATTGTGAATTATGTTCCTCAAGGATAAAGAGAAGGAATTTGACAGAAGCCGTGGCGCTCCTTGGAGGCAAGGATGGTGAGAGTTTGCCTTTCGTATTTTGGACATGTTAGGAGCGGCCCGTGCCTGGAAGACATCATCCTTGGTACAGTGGAGGGACGGTGAAAAAGAGGAAGTCTGCCGATGAGCTGGATGGACGCAGTGGCTGCAAGGATGCTCTCAAACAAAAGAGCAATGGGGCAGATGGGTCAGCACCAGGACCTGGCTGTGGTTTGCGATGTTGTGGTTGCACTGATCTCCATGGCACATAACAACAGCAGGGAAAAACAACGGCATGTCTGAAGGGAGTATCTTTGTTTGGGCTTCAGTGATGTGGTTTTTCTTGGATGTGTTCATTCATTTTTTAATGAAAAGAAATGGGTGGATATAATATGCTATAGCACATCTCCTTTAGATATTATAAAACAAACAGATAAAAACACCCTATGCCCTCTAGCCCCTAACCCATAAATCTGGGTTAGGATAGAAATTGTGGAGACATGAACAATAAGACCAAACAATAAACCAAACCAAACCCATTGCTCTCTAGATCCAGACTCACCAGGCATCCTGTAAGACAGAGTCGAACACCTCAGTAGGGTTCCCAAGGCTGGAAGTCTTTATAGAAACCAACTACCAAATCTTTCTCCAGTGAAGCAATTAGATGGTTCCAAACTCTAGCTCTTGGTTAGCAGCCAAAAAGTTGAGTCCCGAGTCCACTTGTGATTCTTTAAAAAAAAAAAAAAAGTACAAAAACTAAAGGTGAACAGAATATTGATATTGATGTTAGGTTTTACACTGTCATTTCCAACCAGTAGCAACTGTATGCACAACACAACGAACTCCCCTGTCCGGTTGTCAGATAGTGGTGGCTTGCGTGTTGTTGTGAAGCTGGAAGCTATGTCACTGCTATTTCAAATGTCAGCAGGGTCACCCAAGGTAAACAGGTGTCAGCAGCGCTTATTAACAAACTGCAATATGCATGTGACATAACTTTGCTGCTACAAGTGAGGAGAACCTGAAACACATGTTAATGAGGGTCAAGAACTGCAACTTTCAGTATGGATTATGACTCAATGTAAAGAAAACCAGAATCCTCACAGGGAGACAACGAGGTAACGGTATGATAAATGGAGAAGAGGTTGAACTTGTCAAGGCTTTTTTCTTGCTTATATCCACAATCAATGCTCATGGTAGTAGCATTAAAGAGATCAAAATATGAAATTCATTAGCTGCACAAGACACCTGTAGAGTATTGAAAAGCAAGGATGCTATTTTAAGGACTAAGGTGAGACCTGACCCAAGTGATGGTATTTTTAATTACCTCCTATGCATGTGAATGTTGCACACTGAATAAAGACTACTGAATTTGGATGGTAGTGCTGGAGAGGAATATTGAAAGTACCATATCTTGGAAGAAGTACAGCCCAAGGGCTCTTTAGTGGCAAGGATGACAAGATTCCATCGTATGTATTTGAACCAGTTGTCATGAGAGACCAGTTCCTGAAGAAGGACATCATGCTTGGTAAAGTGGAGGGGTAGGGGATAAGAAGGAGGTCCTAAATGAGATGGATTGAAAATGCAGCTGCAACAATTACACAATTTTGAGGATGGTGTAGGACAGAGCACAATTTAGTATATATAGCAGACTACATAAGGGCATAGTATAAATTGGTTTTAGAAGATTAATAATGCATGTGTAGGAATGATTTTTGATAACCGCATACCTTCCTAGAAAAAAGATACAAGTTTAAATCACCAAATGATTCTTTCCTTTATTAAAATCTGTGTTCCACTAGGGAAGGAGACTCATCCTGCATTACCCAACATGCTAATCCTAGGTTTTAGTCTAGCACCTGACAAATAATAGATGCTCATGGTACTTCAGACCTAGCTTCTACATGTATACA
Organism: Nesogale talazaci; assembly: GCA_004026705.1. Classification (NCBI taxonomy): domain Eukaryota; kingdom Metazoa; phylum Chordata; class Mammalia; order Afrosoricida; family Tenrecidae; genus Nesogale; species Nesogale talazaci. The sequence goes on along the minus strand of PVJH01000722.1, from coordinate 57,508 downwards.
TTTGTAGCTGGTATATGTCTTAATGTTGGTTTCAAATCACGAAAGACACTAAATACAATGGAACAAAATTTTGCCTAGTCTTGTGCCATCCTCATAAATATTCCTATCTTTGAACTCAATATTATAACCACTATGTCAATCCATTTTTGTTGAATTTCTTCCCCTTTGTCACAGACTCTTTATTTTACCAAGTATGTTGGGTTGTATTTGCTAAAGTATCAAAATAAATTTACACATTTATGTATATACACTATATTTCAAATGTATATATATACGTGTGTGTGTATATATTCAAAACAGAGACTCATATAATTATAGAAGCAGGTAAGTCCAGGCTGGTTGAAGTCTATGTGTCAGATATTAATTTGGAGGCTCGCTGCTTTTCTTGACTCATGGAGCTGTCGAGGTTGCAGAAGCAAAAAGCAGAACAATGAAGCAGGCAGACCACAGGTTGATGGAAGAAGAAGCAGATGAATGCAAGGGCATTCATATGAATGCATAGCATCTCCTTAGCTAGAAATAGGATTCATCTCTCAGGAACTATCTTTTCCATGGCTTTCCACCCCAATCTTTCCACACTGTGGGTCTCTGCTCTGTTCTGCACACATGGGGTCACCATGAGTCAGACTGACTAAGGAGCCACTAATAATAACAACAGTGCTTATCTTTGTACCGGCATCAGGTGTGGTTTTCAGGACTTTGATGATTGATGCACAGAATTTTGTAACTGATTTCTCTGTTTCTTATTTCAGCTTCCTACTCCAACTAAACAAACAAACAGAGAAACATTTTATACTTCACTACCTCCACAAAGTGCCAATACAAGGATCAAGCCTCATGAAATTATAACACATATTTGACACTAAGTATTTTCCACCACCAAGAGAATCGATTCCAACTGATGTGTCCTCCATAACCTGGGTTTGCATCACTTTTAACTTCCTATTCCATAATTACTCAACTTGCACCTTAGTTGTAGATTTGCATAACGACATGCTGATTTCTGGAAATGCATGACACTCACCTAAAACAGCAAGGCTCTTTCAAGAGAGGGGTTAATTCTTATCGAACCTTGAGTTAGCAAATGAACACAGAGGTTAACACAGAGAAGGACCCCTACAAATGCTACCTTTAAATAATTTGCTATCTCAGTACTCTTGACTGGATGCCAAAATACAGAGTTTTAATTTTCAACAAATACTAAACACCTAAATAACATCACGAACATTACTTAACCTTCTGAATGGAGTCCTTGGTATTTGAGAATATGGGTCAATATTTAAATGGCATTATCATGAAAATAAAGCTGTGGGTGAATGAGATCTGGAATGTGGATATTTGCATGCCTGTTTATATTTCTGTAACTTTCCTTTCTTATCCACAGTGAGAAAGAAGCAAGAGCTAAGGTTAAAATGTCAGAACATAAAGGCAGAAACCATTGACTTGATAACATGTAAATTATTCATAATATGCATGAGAACAGCATAGATGTCCAGAAATAGGGCTTTCACCACAAAGATAACAAAAAAATATCATATACTACTTATGATAAATGAAGAGGTCTGAGGTAACCAGCAGACATATATATTTTGTTCTGAAATGCCTGTGAGAGGGCAACTCATTTACAACAGGGACACCTACATTTTTATCTCTTCTTGACCCACCCCTCCAGAAAGAACCCTTCTCAGCTCTCAATACCTACCATCTTCCATTTGACTGTTGACCATGAAAAGCAGACATTCAAATCCACTGCCACTGAGATCCAGTTGACACCGACTTTCTTATAGCGACTCTGTAAGAAAGAGCGGCCAACTGTCTCACAGGCCTGCCAAGGCCATAAATCTTGACCAGTGGAGATTTCCACCCCTTTCTCTCTCAGAGCACATTGAGAATTGAATTAGCTTCCTTTTGGTTCGAAGCCAGACATCCAAACAACTGCATCGGCTGGGTTCTACCTTCCTTCTCCAAAGCTGAACAAGGAGGAGCTTTGGTGCTGCAGTGGTTTCACACTGGGCTGCTATCCAGAAAGTTGGCAGTTCAAAACCATTAACAGCATGGAGGGAGAACGACTGGGCTTTCTAATCCCTTTAAGAAAGACACTCTCAGAAACTCCTGAAGGGTCACATGAATCAGCTTTAACTCACTGAAAGTGAGCTTCCTTGGTTTGGGAAAAAGGAAAGGAAAAAAAGGGATAAAAAGTACATATTTTTCTGTTTCAGGAGCACATCCACCCTTGATAATTCACTATACTTAGTCATTTCTCCCTACGCTTCACTTGGTCATGCCATCTCTGAGATCTTTCTAGAATTTTCTGCTTTCAGCCAAGATCCCTATGACTTCAGAGATGATATCTCTCATTCCATGTCTTCTTTGGAACCTGAGTCTGAAATCTGCTTTTGTCCAGTATGAGGACATTCATAAGTTCCTTTTAGTTTCTAGAAGTCCATGATGTTCTAGGGGTTGACAAATCTTCATGCTCCCTCCTGCCTCCATTTTCATAAAGCCTTGGGTGTGTCAGGGGTTTGAGTGGGGGGTTTGTATCACAACTGAAGATCAGCAATTCAAACCCACAAGCTCCCTCACAGGAAAAATGGCCTAGCCACCGGCACTTGCACAGAGCTACAGCCTCAAAAACCTTGGGGACCAGTTCTTGCTTATCATGCAGTGTCCCTGTCCATCCACAGCAGCCACATTATACTCTCTGCTTACTGTCTGTTTCATCAAGGACAATGTGCCATTGGATTGAAGTTTAAATTATTTTTTTAATTATTGTATGAATTTTCACTTGCAAGGACCCTATTTCCAAAAACGGCTCATTTTTATGGGGTCCTGCACAACCTGCTGCAGTTCCCAACAAAGATTAATGCATAAGCACATACAATTTAATCTTTCAGAAAGAAAAGTATGTTCAGGTTCTCATTGCCTTGGCAATCTCTTCATTACACATAACCACACACACACACACACACACACACACATCCAAGGGTTTGGGGTAGACATCAGAATTCATGGGGGAAAGAGGACAGTGGTCAATGTGAGATATAAAAATAACAATGATTTAGAATTTATCAAAGGGTCACAAGGATGGGAGTGGGAGAACAAGAGAAAAAGAGAAGCTGATACCAAGGGCTCAAGTAGAAAGAAACGTTTTGAAATGATCATGGCAACCTATGTACAAATGTGCTTGATATCATTGATTGTTACAAGAGCTGCAAGATTCCCCCAAAAATGAGCTTTTGAAAAAAGATTATATTTTCAGTACAGAGGGAACTGTGTTTTTTGTTTGTTTGTTTGCTTGTTTGTGGGCCTCTCTGCCCTCTAGAGGTGGGAGTAGGAGGTCCAGCCTTGCTGCTGGATTTGAACCTTCAACCCAGTGGACCTCAGTCCTGCACACAACCACTATGCCACTAGGGCTCAGCCCACAGAGGGAACTGTGTTTAATACTTGAGGTGTATAAGTAAATAAAATATCGGACTTACTCATAAGTGCCGAGCAAAATATGAACTATAATAGAAAAATGGTATTTACATTTTGGAGTGTAAATTTGTGGTAGTTACGTAATTTTGTATTAACCTGAAGATATAAAAGCATAGATGTGGAGTCACAGCCTGCTGGGTACCTCTCTGTGGGTGTGATCTTTTCATAAGAAGGATCCTCGCAACCTCTTCTCCCTCCTTCTCTGCCTTTACCTGTTGGCAAGCCACAGGAGGTTTCTGGAGAGCCCTGTGATGCAGCCACCACTACTGGATCCACAAGATTGTGGTTGCGTGAGTCTTAAGAGGGCCTTATGCAATTCAGTTGGACTGGGATGGGGCGTTTTCCTGATATACAATTACTTCTTGATGGAAACCTCTCTCTTACATATATATAACTGTCACTCAATTTGTTTATCTCATCAATGCAGCCTCACACCATGTGTCACATAGCTTCCATAAAATATGAACATTAGAGAAGAGTCAATTAGGGGGAGTTAAAGAATTTGAGGTTATGGTTCTCATGAAGAATATTAAAAGTACCAAAGATTGCCAAAAGACTGACAACATTGTACTGGAAGTAGTATGGTCAGAAAGTTCCTTTGAGGCAAAGGTGGCTAGATGTTGTCTCACATACTTTAGACTTGTTGTCAGGTGAGACCTGTCCTTGGGGAAGGACATCGTGCTTGATAAAATTGAGGGACAGCATCCAAAGAGGAAGGCTCTCAAGGAGATGGGTTAATGCAGTGAAACAACAACAGGCTCAGGAGTAGGAGCCGTTGGGGGAATGACATAGGACCTGGCAATGTTCCCTTCTGTTGCACACTGGATCTCTATAAGTGTGAGCAACTTAATTTTCAATGAATCAACAGCTTCACCACAACAATCGCACTGCTTCCATGTCCCTAAGGAAGGTAATCTAGAAGATTAAAGGAACATGAAAAAAGATGGTCCCTTTTAGCACACGTTGGGGTTCTGGAGATGAGACCCTGAAGATGTTGAAAAACATAAATGATAGTTATGGAGATAATGCCTGGTCCAGGAGGAGAAAAATGGAGGGAAAAAGCATAAAATTGCACCAAACTAAAAAAAAGTATAAGTGGTTTCTTTGAACTAGAGATGGGTGAGTTTGGATATATAACACTAGTAAGATAAAAGACATTTTTACTCTATTTATAGGACCTAAACATCATAAGGAAGCTAGGTGCATAGACTTGCTATGAGTGGGAAGTAACTCAACAGCAGTGAGTTTTGGTTTGGGATTTTAATTTCAGGAACCATTCTCAAGATGGCATCACATAGTGAGTTTTGAAGTGAGCCAGTAACACAATGGAATTTGTCTTTTAGGTTGGCCTTCTGGCTGGAGTAACAGGGTCAGGAGATCGAGAGATACATCCTATGAGATCTGCATAAGCTATACAAAGACACATGCCATAAGGACCAGGGCAATGCTGGTGGATATCCTGGGAAAAGTGACATTAGCAGGTGATATCAAATGAAGAGTCCAGGTTGCTGAGTATGCTAGAAAGAAGAGGAGCTCACAGTGAGTAAACAGAATGTCCACATTAGTACCTTAGTGGAAGCGTGGCAAGTGTTGCCAACAAACGCAACAGGAAGACATGGGCAAAAGACTCAGAGATCTGCGGGTGGTGAAGTGGCAGAGCAGCAGTGATGGGACAGATGCATGCCAATGTGCTAGTGAAAACAACGTCGTAGTGGTATTGCTATTGTGGTCGTGAGAGAACAACTGTTTGAGTCTGACGCAGACTAACTCTTCGTTCAGCAGCAGCACAAACCACTGTCTGTCTTACTCCAGCATCACCATTGTGGTTACGATCAAGCCCATTGTTAAAGCCACTGAGTCAACTCATCATGAGGCTCATTCTCTTCTTTGCTGATCCTCTTCTTGACCAAGCACGCTATCCTTCTCTCTAGGAACAGATCCCTCTGGATAACATGTCCCAGGTACCTGAAATGATCTTGTCATCCGAACTTCCAAAGAGCATTCTGCCCACACTTCCTCCAAGACTTCTTTTCTTCTTTTTGTCCTTCCAGGGTGCTTCAGTATTATTTTCCAGCTCCATTGAATTAGGGGTACATGGACTGTAACACTAAAATTATATCAAAACCTTCAATGTTGGAAAAGACCCACTGAGTATAATGGAGGGGAACACACGCAAACTCCCCAGAGGAAGGCGCCTTGGAGAGGCTGGTTTTGGAGTCCATAAAGGGGGGCACCTTTACTTGGATGGACTGCCAACGAGTTGATGGAACTCACAGCAGCACAGGAGACCTGCCCTGTGAGTTTCCAAGAAGGTCACCCTTTACAGGAGCAGGAAGGCCCTTCCTCCTTCCAAGAAGTGGCTGCTGGTTGTGAAACACCAACTTTGTCCATTGCAGCCACACTCATAACCACGGCGCCACCAGGGCTCCGATGTCCACTCTTCACGCACGCACACACACACACACACACACACACACACCTATGACATTGATACTGTGTAAAAATGAATGCTGTCAGTGCACTGCAATTTTTCAGATGCATGTGTCTTTACACTTATGTCTGTGATATGACAAGTCTTGCTGCTTCTAGTGTTTTCTCTGGTGATAAAAAGTGACCCGATAGCGAAAATGGAGGCACCTGTCATGGCCTGGATTTGTCCAGCTTTGCCTGCAACCTTCCCGAGGTCTGGGGCCCTATGTGTGTAGAGCAAACAACCCATCTTTGTTAAGAATTTTAAAGAATATTACCAGGGCACCATGGACGTGAGTGACCCAGAGTGCCTGCGGTTCTCTGACAACGAGTTGATTTTTCTAAACCCACAGCGTGATATTCTAGCACTTAATTTCGGAATGCGGCTTAAATCACAGAAGCCATAATATGTCAAATGATCCCACACTCGCAGGGGGAAAACAGTAAGTAATGAAAAAGCTATGATTGCTTTTCTGTCCCTCCAAATGACAGTTATCACCTCAATGACCTGCTCCGGGCGGACCAGTCTAAACCTGACACACTAAGGGATAACGTCATCTAACAGGGTAGTTACAAAAATCAATACAAAACCCATTTCAGAGATACTCTGTGTAAGAATCCTGGTGTAATGTTCATTTATTGAATAGGCCTGGGGAAAAAAAAACACAACAACTTCTCTGATATATATGCCTTACCTCCCCAGCAAAGGAATTCTGTAGGTAAGCAATAATTGTATTTTTCAATCTATTACTTAGACTTGCCAAGGCTCCGACTGGAATCTAATATATGGGTGATAGCTATAACTCAATCAAGGAACTTCAGCTGAGTCCCCGTGTATTCAAAGAGTAAAGAGACAGAACAGGACATCTCCCTGTATTCTCTAGATGAATGAGAGCGTGCATGCGGTTTCATGTGTGTGTGCTGTACGTGTGAACTCATTTCCTTGTGATAAGCTCAGCTTGCTCCTCTTTTGACTACTCAGGGATCTGAGCACTAGAGAGTTCTATTTAACTAGGTTCTGTATGTAGCTTGGAGTTTTTGCTCTTATCAGCTCTTCCTACACTAGGTTTCCCAAAGAGGGAAAGGAGGCCTTTATTTTGAATAAGCATGCTCAACCAGCAAGAGAGGAGGTGGTTTATTAGAAGACTCCTTATGGTCTTTGGCGACCTAAAGACAAGCAAGAGGCAATGTGGTCCACTCTCACATGTCTTCATGCCAACTGTTAAAACTGGATAAAGCTTGGACTCAGGCATAGTGACATCAGGAAAAAAATATCTAAAGAAAAGCACATAATCAGAATGCCCTATACAATTACTTGCAAGCAAATATTCCAACAGCTGGTAAAGAGATTATAGCGCAAATTAGCCCCACTCCTGGGAAATGCTAATGAAACCTGTTAAATCAACCTACACACCAGGAGTCCAATCATCTTAACCTTCACACTTTATGACCATCCCACGGTTTCATTACCTGGATGTTCTGATTCTAAATGAAAGGCCATCATGGCTTCCTACAAATCGCAGAATGTTAACACAGGCACTGTATTGTCAGAGTAATGCATTTTCATATTCTTTATGTTAATTTCATAGGGCTAATGGTCATCGACAATACTGCTTATTAAACCTAGTAATGAATTGGATTTTAATTATTTTTCTCCTACTCAGTAATTTCCCAAACAAGTATTTATGAACTGACCTAGAAAGTCTTATTATGACAGCCCACCCATGTCTGTTCAACAGGTTCTGACATTTGGAAGCAATTTTGGCCATCGTCCCATCATACTTAAATGCCTCGTGTTAACGTAATCAAGTATTACCTGCATGCAGCAGGTAGGGAACGAAGTCAGCTCACTGCCATTGTCAACCTGCAAGATGTGTGCTTGCAATGAAAGTATAAGTATACTGAACATGATTCTATGTTTATGCAAAAGTCAATTTTCCACATTACTTTTGAAAAATAATAAATATGTTTATATAAAAATACCTTCTCTGATTCCTAAAGATTGACTGTTTTGATATCATTATTTGTTTTGAGTTCATGTTGAATTTATTAAGTGTATAGATTCCTGATCCCAATCACAAAGGATCAAATCATGGCTTAAACTCATGGGCTCTAAGAATCTGAACAGAATTCTTTGCACTTTAGTTTTCTCTCTTGGGAAGCAAGGAGGCAGTTAGTCCCTACATCATGGGGTAACGTTAGCTGTGAATTAGTATAATCCTCATAACTAAGATGCTTGTGTTTTTGTTCATTACTCTCAAGTCAGACAACTCTTGGTTTGCCTCTGTGGACAGGTTACATGTATTCCATAGCATTTTCAAATGCATGGTTGTTGAAGAGCCAATCCTTTTTCCTGAGGTACCTCTGGGGAAAGACTATTGACATGGTAAAGTGGAGGGGCTGTGAGAAATAGGAAGGCACTCACTGAGATGGATCAACAGAGGCTGCAAAAGAACGGTTGTGAGGATCAGGCAAGACAATTCAGTATTGTCCAGGGGGTCTCGATGGGTTGGAATGGACTCAAGAACAACAGCCTGGGAGCAAGGGTGTGGTGGAAGTGCCAATATAGGTGTCTGAAGCCTAGACCTTAACTATTTGCACCCCTCTGAGACTTGAGCCTTAGAGGTAGGGCTCTGCAAAATGAAGGGAGATGGCTAAAGCCTAGCATGTGTGGCAAATCCTCCCTTCTCGCTGTCATGAAATGCAACAGTAGCACATCAAAGAGATTGCCACTACAGTTTCCTGGTGTCCGCAACCACATGAAAATGAAAGACAAGGGCACATGAGGTGAGAGTGGCTGGATGGAGGAGACAGGAGCAGGGCTAATAAAGTCACTTTCCAACATGCACTCACACCATATCTGTCAGGGGGATTTGAATGCTATCCCATTAGCAAGAGAAATCATTCTGGGTAGGGTGCAGGCCAGGGGAAACGACCATCTGTGTCAGTCCGGGTAGACTAGAGGAACAAATTCATAGACACACATATGGATATAAGGAAAAGGTTTATATACAAGAGGAATGGGGCATTGTGAAAGTATCCCAGCCCAATCCAGTTCAAAATCATAAGTCCAATATTAACCCATATGCCCAATATCAGTCTATAAAGTCTCCTTCCAGCTCACAAAGTCACAGGCCAGTGGGTGTAGAGTCCCAGCACCAGCAGGGGTCCCCTCCTGGCTCCTCATTTCCAGGGCTCAGGGTCCATCAACAGCATCCAGTTGTGGTAGATGCAACTCAGCACTGGCAGGGGTCTCCCCATGGTTTCTCCAGCTTCAGAGGTCTAGTTCCATCAGGGCAAGGCCGTGTGGTTTCTCCTCCGGCTCCTGCAGCAGCTCAGACACTGCCATCTTGTCTTGTCCATAATTCCTTGTCTCTGAGACTAACTCTCAACAACTAGGGAGATAGCGTCTCATCTCCATGAGCGAAATATCACAAGATTTCCCAGAAGTCTCAGGAGAAAGCCATGCCCACACAGAGACCTCATTGGCTACTCAATGGCTACCTCCAGATTAACAGGCTAGACTCCACCCCTACATCTCAATCATGAAATTAACATAAGCACATGACTGCCACACCATCCTTGTGATGAATTGAAAGCGCACTTACAAAATTAGGCTCAAACATAGCTACTGGAAAATGGCACAGGGCCATGCAATATTTGCTCTACTTCCTGTCATATCGCCATGAGTTAGAGTTGATTCCGTGACAACTCACAACACCATCAAATGTGAAGAAAGGACAAACAGGTATTTAAGAGTTGACAGTAAGCCACAGTGACGTGACATGTGGCTGAAGGACATGGTTTGCTTTTTTTTTTTTCAACTGTTGGCAAAATATGATCACTTCACTAGCCATCTTTTAAATCCAGAACCATCTTGTGGGGCAACATCCACTTTTGTTGGCATTGCAAAATTAGGTTCAAGAATTTTACTCTTCCCTGCCCTCTAGAAGGAAAATGTGGAAAGACAGACTTCTGACAAATGAAGAATGTCAATCAAGTTCAATCTTGAACATCTATGATTGTGTGTGTGTGTGTATTGTGTCACTATATATATATTTCAGTTATACACGCATCCTTGTCATTTTGTAACTTTAACTTTGATAAGATTTCAATTTTGTTTTTTCTTTGATTCTGGTACCAGAGCATGGATTGTAAATATTCCAGATGGGTTATGAATTTTGACTCCTGTTTCAACTTAACCCTTATACTACCTTTGGAGCAATTTTTGCTCCATGTACATAGAGCATGCTGGGTGTAGTAAAAAAAAAAAAAAAGATGCTCATTGGTAACTTGCCCCTGATAATGGCTCTGCGGGCAGTGGGGCACGCTTCTGTAATGCTGTGGAAAGTGAGGGGCACCTAGCCTTCTGGCCATGTGGGGCAATGCATACTTTTGTCAGTGATTACAAAATTAGGGCCTTACTTCAATAATCATGCTGAAAGAATTTTGATCTTCTGTGTTATTTATTTCCCTTACAGCCAGGCTCAGATATTCACTTAGTATTATTTCATTGTGACTTATGGTGAGTCAAAGTAACAAAATGAAAAGTCTCCAGAATATTATTTGTCAGAGGCTTTATTTACTTTCTGAGGTTTTAATCAATGTCTATGTTTGTGACTCTGAAGAGATGCAACACACACATAGAAACACACACACCACAGCACACACACACAAACACTCAAGAACATACACACACACAAACCTCCGCAATCTCTGAAACGAAATATTACATTTTTAAAATCTAACTCTTATGGGTTTAGTATTTTCTTTCATCTACTTTTCTGACTATTTTAAAGTCCATGATGATACTTTCCTTGTGAAGAAGTTACCAACATTGAAACATACATATGTATGCATATATATAGTTTCTGGATTGGCTTTAAGATTAATATAAGAATAAACATCTTTAGGATTTAAGACTTGTATATGGAATGTACATAAATGATGGATTCTATTAGATAGATGATAAATAGATAATTGATAGATAGAGTAGATAAATGAACAAACACTTTTAAAATCATTTAATTGAAGAACAGGGACAGTATCCATGACATGGGCACACAATGATAACAGACTTTCAATTGCATTATTCAGCTTGATTCAATATGATGTGATCTAGATCTCCATTGATATACAAAAAGGAACTTATATAACATTCCTAACTCCTTATATATTTTCTCAAGTAGCAAGAGATGCAAGAAAAAAGAAAATATACATGCATAAGATAAATAAGCACAACAAAACCCTCCCTTTGATTCACCAGCAATCATGTTATCATTATAACCAGAAATACACACACAAACACACACAAGAGGGAGCCCAAGTCTGGGCCAAAAGAATAATTGTCTTAGCATATATGTTGTTAAGACAAGAAGACCTCCATATTTCTGCTTCTATCCCCACTGGGAGTCTTCCATCCAGAGAATGATCCTAATTGAATTTTCCCTGCCTAAATGGAGTCTGCCCTGATGTGAACTTGCTTTGAACATGATGACAGGATGGGCTGTCTCAGAGCATCACGTCCCTGAGACCTTGGGCCCTCCTTCTATTACCTCCATTATCTAAACAAATAACCTTGGACAAATCAATTTACATTAATCCAACCTTGTGGTATGCAAGTCTCCACTCTCCTTCAAAATGTCTCAATCAAGATTCAAATGAATTGGCTTTAATATCCAACTATAAAAGAACTTAATCTCCTTACTTACAAGTCCAGTCCACTGAACATTATCTTCCATTCAATTTAAAAATAGACTTAGGAATCTAAATAGTAGAGAATATAGACAGTATGGAATTATAGCTTCTTTATATTCTGGAGAATATAATTCAGAATATCTCAAGACATCTGACATCAAAACCACATTGACATCAAAAAAGAATGTAAAATTCTGGTCTCCATTGTCAGACAAGTTCTTTTTCTTAGACATGAAATTAGCCCTTAGGTTTACAAGGTTGGTTTTTCTTTTTCTTTTTTCGTTTTCTTGATGTTCAGAGATTATGTCTTGTTGGGGGTCATTGAATCAGCTCTGACTCATAGCGACCATATATACAACAGAATAAAAAAAAACTGCCTAGTCTTGGGCAGCATCCCAATTCTTGCTTTCCTTGAGCCCAGGCCTGCAATCACAGAGTTAGTTCATTATCTCTTTTAGGACTTTTCTCTTCGCAACAGACTCTCTACTTTTATCAAGCACTATGTATTTCTTTGTATTTCTTCTGGGATTGGTCCCTGTTGAAAATACATATACAGAATGTGACAATAACCTCATTTCATCCTTCCTTCCTTGCAACCTTCCTTTTTAATAACCTCATTTTAAGAAGTCTAGTGTCTATACTGCCAAGAAGGATTTTTTTTCTCCCTGGCATTTCATAGTCTATTCCACATTCTGTGGGAAGATTCCAAAATGAAAATTTCAATCAATGGTGGAAGGATTACCACTTGACAGCTCAAAAGAATCTTTGGGCATGCATTAGGTAGATTTTTTACACAAAATATCAACCCTTATTAACCATTCCAACATCAGTGCTCTATTTATATTAATTTTTTTCCATTTTCACTGTGTTGATTTCATGATGAACCATATGCTTTTTTCTATCTTGTGACCTTATGCCCAGCCTTGTTACTTGATTGAGTCAATGGAATTTGAGTAGACATACAGATAGCATTTTCATTTCAAGAATAATTTAAGCATTTATTTACTACTCTCTCTCTCTGACTAGATGAATATATTTAAAGCAGAGTTAAGTCAACACCCAAGAAATGCCAAACTCATCCTACCCATAGAAGAACCACCCAGCAGAACTCAGCACCCTAAAGAGCACAGACACAATGCGATGATGAATCAAAGGCACTGTAGATGTTTGCTCCTAATGTTTCTTTACAATTTGGAGGACTGCAGTTCAAGTAGTAAAGAATATAAACCAAAAGTATAAGACAAGAATTGAACCCAGACATGACAAACAACAAAACCCACTGAGGGTGGGAGTCATAGGTATAGCAATTATTTTTTAATATCCCTCTGAGTCAGCACACACTCGCAATTATAAAACAGAGATACTAAAGATATTTTCAAAGGATGTTGATTGTGAGAATTAAATAATTTAATGTATGCAAAATAAAGTATGGGACTTTATACACAATTCACATGATCCAATATTAATATTCTTTGAACTGTGACTTTTGTTACTACTGGATTCTCTTAATAGAGGTTCAGCATTAATAGGAGGGCTCCAGAAACCCATAGCAAGGGCATAAATCAGCTTACTCCTCAGAAGTATACTAGTTCTGTGGGCAACAGAAATGTATTTCAAATCTGATTTCTTTCCAGGGGAGTCTTCTCTGTTACATCTGTGACCTGAGCATGTTCAGCACTCCTCCCTTTTACTGTCGGAATTTCCAGGAGTTTTTTCCTGGAAAATCTTGGCAATGACATGAATGGTCTACCTATTTGGCAGCAGGATTACCTACAAATCAATGTTTATTTTCCATTTTACTTTAAGTGCACCTCCACCCAGATTATTTAATAGAGATGTGTGGATACAGACAACCCTTCTTCTATGAGTTGGTTTGTTCTTAAAATGCAGGATGGGAATGGTAGCTACATTTACAAGTGAATTTTGCCCCTGAAATTCTTGGAACTAAAGAATCCAAACAACTCCCATCAAATTTGTTCTGATTCATCTCCACCCATTGGGCTTAGTAGAACTGCTCTTTAGAGTGTAAATCCATGTGGGAGAAGTTATCTTCATCTCTTCTACAGAGTGGTTCATGGAGCTGATGCATTGACCTTGCAGTTAGCATCCCAAAACGAGACTCCCTATGCCACCATTGCTATCTTAATAAGAATTGTGCTATTTTAAAGAATTATCTGTACACTATGAATTGGCAACAGCAGCAAGTTGTGAAACTGGATGACAAGTTAAGGGGTCATTGAGTTCAAGATAACGACAGTGTAATCATTTGGAAAAGTATAATAAATATGATTGTACATCTTAAAGCCAGTAAACAAAAAGTACTGAATTATAAACATAGAAATTGCTAAAGAGTGTGTATTGGAATGTGTACTTTCTCAGCAAACAACAGTCCATTTAATGCACACTGGTTATTTAATAACTTTATAGAACTTATCCACTTCTGTGTGTTTTAGTCAACCTCAACCCCAAATTAATTGATCAAAACAATAAAAATAAATTTTGGTCCATAATAATTTGAGTCAAAAATTCAAGCAGTGTGTTGTCTCTGCTTGTTGTCTCTGTCTGTGTTGTTTCTGTGGGACCATTTTGGCTTCTGCCTTCAGATGTTGGTTGCAATAAGACATGGAGGAAAGCTTTGTTTTATGTCTCAATCCTCCTTCACAAGCCCTCTGTGAATCTCTCCCCCAAAGCATCCCAACCCAGTGCTGTCCAAGCCCATAATTCCAACATTAATCCATATGACCGACACCAATCTACAAAGTCCTCCCCTCTCTCACAACACACATGCAATGATGCTGACTGCAGGAGGAAAGCCCGAATCAGTGAGCATGTAAGCATCTCAGCACTGGCAGGGACCTCCAGTGACTGCTCCAGCATTCAAGGCTGCATTGGGGCAGGTCCATGTGGCTTCTCCTCAGGGATGTCTTGCAGGAAGTGAGTCTTGCTAGCTGAAGCAAGGAACTGGCTAAGGTCGCTTCATCCTGGTCCAACCATCAGAGAGCAAGAGACCTGAGAACAAGAAAGGCGAGGCTCACTGAGCCATTTATCTCTCTGCCCTTCAAATAATCCCATATGTGTCTATAGAAAAGTGACCAGACTTTAAGTAGGACACTATTGACTAGGGGGTGGGGGGGGGTTTGATTAAAATTTTGGTCAATGTGGAGCAACAAAAATTTTCGCAGAAAATTTTTTTTCATAGAATGCAAAATAGTATTGCAATATATTTATTTTAATTTAAAAACACCACAGGACCTTGTTAAATTGTTTAAAAAGCAGGATGTCTGGTCACTTTAGTTAATAGGCCATATTGGCACAATAAACCTTAACTATCACCATGTGAAGAATTTGGTCTGTCTCCCACCATGATGGGCTAAAGATAATGGGACTTCTTCCATAGCTACCAGATTCTAAGTGCTCCAAGCAGTGAAGGGAGATGCTGCAGATCTCCTCAATCCGATCATCCAGAGTGTCAGGCTGTCAAATCCTCTAGTGGAAATCTGGCACAAGTCTACCCATTTTCAAAGAGAAGAGGCTCAACCTCTTTCCAACCATTAAAGTCTAACCTCACCACATAAGATAATGGGAGTGAGTGTACACTGTCCTCTTTATAAAACCAAGACCGCTTATTGTGAGGGTTATTTTTTTATGGTTAGGTATTGTCGTGGTAGAATTCTCAACTTCCTCATGTACTCTGGACATATTAAGAACCAATCCCTCTAGAAGGGCATCAAGTTTGGTAAAGTGGAGAGTCGGGGTAAAAGAGAAATGCCATCAATGAGACAGATTGGCACAGAGGGGGCAACAGTCAGCTCAAACATAACTGCAATTACCAGGATGGCCCAAGACTATACCATGATTTATGCTGCCAAATACAGATCTGATAGGAGGACAGGCAACCTGGTAAAACTTTGGCCTATTTCCATTTTTAGGTTTCTATCCCCCCAAAATTTTGAAAATACTGTTATAAAATGCACAGCTAAAATATCCCTGTCTCTTTTCTCTTCTCTTTCTCTAACTGAAAGATAATAACATCAATAACCGGGGGATTCACCTACTTGGCACCAGCACAAGACAAATCTTATATCTTAATGAAGAAGGAATTTTAAAATGAGGATAGACTTGAATGAATTCTCCTGCATATTGAGATCCAAGATGAGTGTAGGTGAAGACACACACTGCCTTTCTCCGAAGAATCTCCCAAGGCTTCACAGAATCCGAGCTTCCTTCATCTGCTCAGTAAACCTTCGAAAAAGGCAAAATTTGATTACTTCTGAGAAGTGCCAACAATTTCACATGCATTATAGCTTTATCCTCTCAAAATCTCTGCCAACGTCTGCTACAGAATCCAGATAAAGCAATGGAAGTTTTATTTCACCTCTCCAACAGAGATGGTATTTGAGCAAAGGAAATTTGTGAGAATTCCTGCACTTCGCACATCAGTGAGTGAATATCAAAACTACAGGGGATATTTCTGACTCTTAGATCAGGCCAAACAGACTGTCACCTAAATCATTTTATATACCATTCATGTCTAAAACAAACAAAAAAACATGGCAAAACATTTGAAATACTAAGAGATTTGCTCAATAGTTCATAATATTTTAATGGCACAAATATAATCAACTGTAACATTCAAGTGCTCCAATTTGCAATGATATTTGACATGTTCTTTATCTTTCCTCTTTCAGGTGCTGGTTTCTGATTTTTTTTACCTCCATGATAATGGGGCTCTAAAAGATAATCCACCATGTGCAATTTTCATCATTTTATCCCCATGTATCTATATATAGATGCATATTTATAAAAACACATAGAATTAAGACAACACCCATGATTTTAGTTTAAGAGAAAACCTAACATTTTCCATTTTTCCCTTGGTTGTTGAACATAGAAAATAAAATTCTATGAACCTTACTTAACATACTTTTTTTTTTTACTTTTAAGTAAAACTTTTCTTTTCAATGCTTCCTCTCCCATCATTTCACAGGTATAATTTTCTCACTTGCACATAGCCAGAAGGCTCCTTGGAAGCAAAGACGGTGAGACTTTGAGTCATGTACTTTGATTCTGTTGTCTGGAGGGACAAATCTCTGGAGAAGGGCATTCATCTCACTTGGTAGAGGATTTGCAAAAAAGAAGACTCTGGAAAAGCTGTCTTGACACCTGAGTGGCAAAGTGAACTCGATTCAGAACTGGGAGAACGACACAAGACCAGGCAGTGTTTTGTACTGCTGTTTAGGGGCTGTTGCTAGCACGAACAAGCTCAACAGTGCCACACGCATACATTGTAGCAATCTTCTATTTCCTTTGCCTCAATCATTTTCTTCTTCCTGTTCTAGAGTCCATTCTTCCATTTCTGTCAGCCCTTTCCAGATGGAAAGACCCTTCTCTGTGAAGTAGAGAAGGCGATTAGCTATCTATAGAGAGTTTATTGGGGTTGTGGGACTAATGTCCCAAATTATCACAAGTTGACTGACTTAAAAGCAACAGAAATTTATTTCCTCAAAGCTTGGGATCCCGGAATCTGAAGTCAAGGTACAAAAAGTCTGGTTCCATGTGGAGGTTCTGAGGGAGAAATGTGTTTTCTTTCCCAGCTTCAGAGGGCTGCTCAAAAACAAAACCCATGGCCATTCAATGGACTCTCCTCAGTGTGACCCTGAGGTATAAGACTGACCCTGTGGGTTTCTGAGGCCAGCTTCTCAAGGGAGTGTAAGTCCTCATTTCCCTGCGCTAGAGAGGCTGGTGCTTTATAACGGCAAATCCTGTATGTGGTTATGAGCCCACCTTACTCTCCAAGGCAGAACCAGTGATCTTCAATTTAATGGTTTATAGACACCTTGATTTCTGTTCTCACATGTCCCATTTCTCCCTGTGTCTCTATGTTCTTGTGTCTTCACCTGGCCTTATATGAGCACGTGTCATTGAATTTAGGGCCTTTCTCTACCCACTATGCTCTTATCCATAACATATTACGTGTGGAAATACTCATATTCCAAAAAGCCCATATTCATAGAATGGGGGTTAGCTGTTCAACATATAGACATTGAATGACACAACTCAACTCATTACAAGAAGAGACTGGAAAATCATCTTATTTTCCAAAAGAAAACAGCTGCTGACTCTAATGAATCCAGGAAGCTGAAACTGACAAAATGGAAACACCATTGTGTTAGGTGGGTTGACTAGAGAAAGAAATCCACTCATCTATGCATAAGAGAGAGTTTTATATCAAAGAGCAAATGTATATAAAGAAAACATCCCAGCCCAGTCAAGATCAAGTCCTTAAATCTGATATTTGCACATAAATCTGGTGCTAGTCCATGAATTCCTCTTCAGACTCATAGAGCATGTAATGCAAGATTTAGCAAGATCACAACCCAGTGGCTGCAAAGTCATGTAGATCCAGTGAGAGTGAAACCAGCTCCAGGGCTCTCACACGTCTCCATGTGACAGAAAGGTGAAAACAGAGAGAGGGGCTTTTGCAGGACTCAGCAAGTCTGTACATCTCTATGTGGCTTGTCATCAGGAAGGTGAAGGAAGAGAGGGAGAAAGGAAGTTGTCAGAACTCTCAGTACAAGGCCACAACCACAAAGAAGCATTAGCAAGCTCTGATTTGATTGACAGACTGTATTCCATCCCTACCTTTATTTATCAGGATGGCATGAAGCTATGTAACTACCCCAATCATTAGATCTTGTTAGAGGCCATTCAGTTGCCTTTGACCCACAGTAATCCTACGGAGAATAGAAGGGAATATTTGCCATCCTCAAAATTGTTCCTCTGCTTGAACCCATTGTTGCAGCCATACGTTGAATCAATTTATCTCCTTTAGGAATTTCCTCTTTTTGCTGCCCTTTTATTCTACCCAGCACAATGTTCTTCTCCAAGAACTGGTCTCTCCTGACAATATGTCTAAAGGACGTAGAAGGTATCTAGGCATGCTTGCCTCTAAGGAGCACTCTAACTATAGTTATTCTGGAGCAGATGTGTTTGTCTTTTTGGCAGTCAGTGATACCTTCATCATCTTTACCTAGTACTACCATTCAGCAGCATCAATCCTTTGATCTTCCTTCTCCAGTTCTATAGTGGACCTATTTTTTTCTAATTTTTATGATGAATTAAGTGAACTTTGATCAATTTCACATTTACAACTGAACAGATTTATCAGTTTTACATTTAATAAATCATCAAGAGTCATTACATCGATCATATTAAGTTTCCCTAACTTTGATCATCTCTCACTTGAAACTATTTAAAACCATGTCCAGAGCAAAGGTATCCCCAGGTATGGATCATTCATCCTGGGAGCAGACATAGATGCTGCAGGAAGAAGTAGATATAAGTGAAAATCTCTGCCAAAGTTAGGGAATCAAACACTTTCTACATGTCCAGGAAAGTCTGTGAAACACTTCCTGAGAGATACATATCCCTGATCAAAGTCCTGTGATTCTGTCACCTACACAATGGACTGCTAGCTGTGAGGTGACCAGTTTTAGCCCAACAACTGATACTTAGAGAAAAGATAATATATCTGTTTCCATAAAGATTGACAGCAGGGGAACTGTTTTACTATGAGTCAGAATCAATGTCATGACAATGGGTTTGATTGAGACTAAGGGAAGTTAAGGGAGGAATCTATAAGCTATCTGAATTATCCATCGAAACCACTACATCGTTAGGAAACATTAAAGTCACCAATGATTTCATCTTGCTTGAATCCACAATCAGTGTATATCAGCTGTCATGAAATCAAGCCACACAAGGCAATCGACAAATGTGCTGCACAAACTCTCTTTAAAGTGTTGAAGAACAACAGGATGCCCCTTAGACTCGCCTCACTCGAGCCACGGTGTTTTCAATCATCTCATCAGCATGTATGTGGGGGTCGCTGGGAGTCTGAAACCACTGGATGTCACCCAGCAACACCAATAACAGTAACGATACCAGATCTCTCCTTCATAATTCATTTCGTTCACCCACAACCAGAGCAGTAACTTTCATGGAACAGCTTTACTTACCTGTATCTCTTTTATTTCAATTACAGTAATAGATTCATGATGCCTTTGAATAATTTTGGCACTTGAAATATCTACTAAAATAATGGTTTGTTCCTTTCCTTCTAACCATGTTTAATACATTTTTCTCTCTCAGGCAGTTTTAGTCTAGTTTATTGGCAAACAAGTTGAAAATCAAACCTCAGCATTCAAAAAGTAGGACGGGGTGAGATTTTAATGAAAAATTATGTTAAATGTGTTTCTAATTTTCCTGTTCAGGTTTTCATGACTACATAACCTTTACATGAACCTCCCTCATTAATCTTGTGGGGGAAACATAGCTACTTCATATGCCGGATTGAGGAAAAATAGGTTTAAGAAATTGCCACTCTAGAGTGCTCAGTTCTCAATGAATGGAAGGTCCCAAGGAGTATGGACTAAATGGCAATATTTTTAACTTTGAAAATAACTTCCAAGTTCACACATGCTATTGCTATTTTTATGGCATTGTTGTTATCACTAACATATCAGAGAGTCTAACTCAGTCTTCATTCCTGAAGTGTCCACCAGTCCCTTCCTACCATTTCTTTACCCCATGCATGGCTTTATGCTTAAAAAAGAACCAAAAGGACTCATTGTTGCTGATAAATACATAGAGCATCATTGGTCAAATGTAAATATTTATGCTTCCATTATTAAAACAGGCAGATATTAAGTTAAATCATTTAGATTAAGATGGTCATTTAATACCTGCAAAAAGTACCTATGCTTTCTGGGTACTTTCTTGAGGTTCATCTCGGGTGATTTCTGACCAAGTTTCCTACAGCTCACAGAGGAGGTCTGCTCTCTCATCCTCAATCAGTCCTGACTTTATGTGTTTATCTGACCTTTTTCTGAAATCTAGAAGTCCTTCTGGCACTGTGGGTATGAACTGTCCTAAAGGCCAGTGTTTAGAAAGTACCAGTCACCCCATGGATAAAGGTGTGGCAATTGACTTCCATAAGATTACACTTTTATCTTTTGGGGGCACTTCCATTCTTTTCTGCAAAGTCGCTTTGAGTCAGAACTGAATTGGGGGCAGCAGGTGTAGCTGTTTTGGGTGGGAGAACAACAACATAACAACATGATTGAGACCAGGCTTTGCTCCTCTCCCATCTCAGCTTCTCAACTCTATTTGGTACATTTCTGACGACATTCCAATCTCACCATTGATGAGGGAAAGTAAGCTTTTCAGATTCGCATCTTGGAAACTTTGAACCTGCACCAAAACGATACAAGAGTTGAGGGGTAAGTAGGGCTATAAAAACTTTCCATCACAATGATCATATTCCATGCATGACCTTATCAGACAAGATTGTGCAGCTGTGAAGTAAATGTTAAGAACTTCTACTGAAAGCTTCTTGTATTAATAAAGAAAAATATGTATAAATTGGATAAAAATATGATTGCTGTCCACATTGACAAGAACATCTGGAGAGGTTTTAGTTCTCCCCTGAAGGCACATGGCTTCAATATGAGCAGGCAGATGAGGCTGGAAAGAATCAAAGAGATGGAGAAAAATGAAAAGCATTCCCACTGAGGAAGTATCTGTAACGTGTTTGGGCTGAAAACAACATCTGAGCAAGCACGGATTCTGCCTTGGGTCTGCCTGTCTCAAAATCTCTCATACAGTATATAGGACAGGCGAGTCAGGTGAGGCACAATCCCTATTGGTTTATTTGATGGAATTAACAAATAGCTGAAGTTTTATTTATTTATCTTTTTAATAGCTGAAGTTTTAGAAGAGGCCATTGGTATAGCATGACAGCTCTCACCTTCCTGTGTTGCCCTGTTGGCCAAATGCACCTCCTCTGTAGCCTGCACTCACTTTCAAGTGAGATCATCTGCTGTTGTGATACGGAATATGTTTCAGCAGTACTTTCAGATGGAGATGCCCTGAGAGAAGTATCTGTTGAGTGGGCCAAGATCATGGCGTATATTGTTCCATCTGGCACAGCATCACTATGAGGTGCTCACAGTGACAGCAATAGGAAGGTAGACTGATACCACGGCTGCAATGGGCTAATGCATTAGAACAACCGAGGGCATGGTGCTGACCAAGAGGTGCATCCTTCTGCTGTGTAAAGGGATGTCCTGTTTTCGTGGTGCTTGGCAATAACAACAGCCAAGTTTTTAAGACTATGGTGAGAGAAATGCAGCCATCATGTCCTCATCTGTTGGATAGCTAGTCATTGTCTATGCTGTGCCTGGCCCCTCTCTAGGCATTGTTGATGTGTGCCATTCTTCTAGACTTTGGGTTCGTTCAGCAATAGCAACTCAAAGCAATCCTACGTTCAACAGAATGAAAGACTGCCTGGTTCAACACCATCCTCACAAATATGTTTGAATAGTTACAACTGCTGCAGCAATCTCAAGGGTCTTGCCCTTCTCCGCTGCTCTTCCACTGTCAGTTTTTGTACTATGATGGCTGCCATCTCACTATGATACTGAATCCATATCACCAGTATTGCAAGCACTGGCAGGGTGATCCAGGATGAACAAGATTCAGAGATGCTTCCAGATAAAGAAATGACTCCCACGAAGGAGAAAACTCTTCACTTCTGATTAGCCACCGAAAATCTTATGAGTGGGAAAACTAGAAGTAATAAAATAATGAAGTAAGGATGGTCTAAAAGTAGATGGATGAGTACACCCCCCACACCATCACTTCCCAATGACCAAACAGTTCTAACTAACAGCAACTTGACAGGACAAGGATGAACTCCCTGTGCGTTTCTGAAGCTATAACTCTTGATGGAAGTAGAAAGTCTCATTTTTCTACCTTGGAGTTGATATAGATTTCAGATCGCTAACCTCACACCTAAGGCATGAAGCCAGCATAGCCCCCATATGGAAAGACAATCATGATAAAAGACTGTGGCTGGGAGAATGGATTTACACTCATGGAGATGTTTACAGTTTTGACAGGCTATTTGCACACGAGTAGTTTACTTTGATAACCAATAGGTTAAAAAGAGAGATGAGTAAAGTTGTCAAGGATTTTGTTTAGCTTGGATCCAGAATCAATGCTCATGGAACCAGCGGTCAAGAAATTAAAAGACATATTTCACTGAGAAAATCTACTGTGTAGACCTCTCTGAAGTGTAGAAAAGCAAGACTGTTGCTTGAGGATTAATATATGTCTGATCTAAGCCATAGTGATTATCCTCCATTGCCTCATGTGCATTGAAGAAAGAAGATAGCTAGAGAATCAACATATTTGTATTATGGTGCTGATGAAAAATGTTTAAAATATCGGGAACTGCCAAAAGACCTAACAAATCTGTCTCGGGAGAAGTATATGCTCCTTAGAGGAAAGGACGCAGAGACTTTCTCTCATGAACTTAGGATGTGTTATCAGAAAAGAGTAGGCCCAGGAGAAGGACCTGATGCAGGGGAAAGTAGAGGAGCAGCAAAAACGAGGAAAATGTTCAAGGACATGGACGGGCTCAGCAAGTGCAACGATAGGACCAAACATAACGATGTTGAAAGTAGTTGAGGATCGGGCACTGGCTCCTTCTATTGTGCATGAAGCTGGTAGGTAGCGATGAGTTGGAACTGACTGGAGGGTACCCAGCAACAACAGACACTACTAATTACTCAGCTAAATCATGCCCTGCCATCTTCTGTGTGTTAGGATGACATTATGGCATATAATATTGAAGGATTGGTACATATTACTATAAACATATAACAAGAATAATAATACGTCTAATTTTAGAACTAACTGTTTTAAAATTCTGTCTGTAAACGTGTTACAGTCTCACCCATGCATCTTAAACAGCTTGCCTGTTATATTTAGTTCCAAAATAATTGCTTTATGATGCTACTTTTCATCTGAAACACAGTCCATGTCTTAGCTGAAAAATAACCCTGGGTCTGAGTTTGTTTCTGGAAGAGAACTTTCCTTTTGTGCAAGTCCAATAATTTTCAAAAATATTTTTTGTAATTTTGGGTTAATTTGGGGTGAGCAGAATAGATAGGCTAGTACTATCAGGTCTAGTTTCTCTACTGCTTGTCTTTTTTGGTGGGGCATCACTGCCCTCTGGTGGAAGTGGGAGGCCCAGCCTTGCTCCTGGAAAGCTGCTGCTGGATTTGAATCGCCAAGCTAGTGGGCCACAGTCCTACACTCAACCACTACGCCACCGGGACTCAGTCCCCACTGCTTGTGTAACTCCTAAGAAGGCAGCACTGTAAAACCAAAAGTTCAGACTTAGCCTCTTTCTAGGAACCCTGACTGTGTAGTTTGACTCCACATTGGGCTACCCACTCTGCAAGATAAATACTTCCAACCATTAGCAACAGGAGGAGAGGTAGTCTTTCTACTCCTGTAGAGTTAGATGTTCAAAACCTCACTGGGGCAGTTCTACCCTGCCCCGTGGTGTCACTCTGAATCAGGATTGACTGTACTGCAATAAGTTTGGTTGTGGTGTGTGTTTATTCATCCCACTGCAAATACTCTCTCCTGTAGCCATGTGATTTGTCCCAGTGCTTATGCTCACAGTTCAGTTTCCTTGCAAAGTCTCCTGGAACAGTTTGTTAATTTTCTCCTATGTGTCTCAGAAGTACTAGCATCTTTTCAGTCAGACACGTTCATTCACAACACCACCATTACCATACACAACATCAGCAGCAACTTGTGACTTGCTGCGTGATGGCATAAGGGATTGGTATCTTTTGGATGACACATTTTATCAAAATATGCTAAAAAATATCATCTGATGACATTGAATTTACCTTGAATTTTACTACTAGAGATTGTTGATTTCTGATAGCTAATGAAGAAAGCCCACAACTTGTGCATCAGTTTGTTGTACTGTTATGGTTTCCATGTTCCTGTGATGCTGGAAGCTATCCTAATGTTAGTTCAGATACTATACGAGTTACCCAGAGTGAGCAGGTCTCAGAAGAACTTCCATACTAAGAACTGTGGATAAAGAATCAGCTCTCCACTTTGGAGGAAGGCAGCAGTGGAAAATTTATGCATAGAATCAGAATAGTGTCAAATTCTGAAGGCCCAAAGAAAGAAACCAAAAGATAGTGGAAATAAGAATGAGAAGAAGCTGCTTTCTCAAGTAGAGTTGACCACAAACACGTGAACAGAATGAAATCTTTGGGAATAAATTCTTCAGGCCTTCATTTGCTGATGGGACACAACACAAAAAGATAAGAAACGGGTGCAAGCATCAATTAATAATCACAATTTGGAATGTATGTAATATAAATCTAGGGAAATTGCAATTTGTCAAAAAATAAAATGGAACAAGTAAAATCGATATCTGAGGCATTTGTGAGCTAAAATGGACTGATTTTGGCCCTTTCAAATCCAGAAGTCGGGCTGAGCCCTGGTGGCGTAGTGGTTGTGTGTGGGACTATGAGCTACTTACCTGATGGTTTAAATCCAGCAACAGCTCTTTAGGACCAAGGCTGGGCCTCTCATTTCCACCAGAGGGCAGTGATCCACCCCCCTCCAGAAAAAAAACAAATCAGAAAATCATACAGTTTACTATGTTGAGAATGACAAAATCAAGAAGAATGTTTTTGCATTCATACTCTAAAAAGATATCTGAAGCTCTTTGCTGAAATACAAAGCTGTTTGTGAGAGGATTATATCTACCCATCTTCAAAGAAACCCAATTAATACAACTATTATTCACCAAACACAATTTATGCACCCAAAATAATGGGTAGTGATGAAAAAAAAAATTTAAGAATTCTACCAGTATCTTTGGTCAGAAAACATACCATCAAGACAATGATAACTATTGTAATTGCAATGCAAATATAGGAAACAAAGAGGAAGGAATCATAATTGGAAAATATGGAAAATAGGGATAGAATTATATCTGGAGATCACTTTATAAAATTTTGAAAGATCAATTTCTTGTTCATAGCAATTACCTTTTTTTAAATAACACAAAAGGTGACTGAACACATGGAATTCAAGAGATAGAACAAAGAATTCAAATTAACTACATCTGTGAGAAAAGACAATGAAGAAGTTCAATATCAGCAGCTAA
This sequence comes from Nesogale talazaci, assembly GCA_004026705.1. NCBI lineage: Eukaryota > Metazoa > Chordata > Mammalia > Afrosoricida > Tenrecidae > Nesogale > Nesogale talazaci. The sequence goes on along the minus strand of PVJH01000722.1, from coordinate 31,812 downwards.
AGTGGGGGGAAGGGCTGTTTGTGAAACCGATAGTCAATTCCTCATATGTAAGTCCAGGTTAAAGCTGAAGAAATAAAAACATCCACAATAACCAAAATATGGCCTTTCGCATATCACATCTGTATTTAAAAGAATGTTTAAAAAGCAAGATTGCTTCAATGAACAAAAAGTACAGAACATCTTATGAGCTGTGGGAGAACATCAAGAACATCATTCAAGAAGAAAGCGAAATAATTAGAGGGGATAGGAAGAAAAGATCAAAGGATGTTTGCAGAGATACTGAAATTTGTTCTCAATTTTAGAATAAGGCAAATGAAGAAATGATGACGTCAAAGATCTGAACCAAAAATTTCAAAGGGCAGCTTGAGAAGACAAAGTAAAATGTAGTCAAATAAGCACAGAACCAGAGTGGTTCAACATAAATTCACACTGTTCTGTCAGCCCCTGGAGGCTTGTTATCTCTTGTGGTTTTTTAATTCTCTATGACTGACCACTTTTCCCATTTCACTGTAACATTTTATTTTCTTTCCTTGAACTGCCCTTTGAAATTTTTGGTTTAGCTATTTGTCTTCATCTTTTGTTCTATTTGCATTAGATATTGTGTTAGACCAGGTTGACTGGAGAAACAAATCCAGAGACCTTTTTTATTTATGTAAGAGAGAACTTTATATCAAAAAGTAGTTATATAGCAGGAAAACACTCCCCAGTCCAGTCCAGATCAAGTCAGTAAGTCCAACACCAGTCCATAAATCCCTCTTCCGACTCACAGAGCCACAAGCAATGATGCAGAATGCAAGGAGATCATAGACCAGTGGCTGCAAAGACCTGTGGATCCAATGGTGATAGATGTATCCTCAGGGGTCTGGCCAGTCTCTGGTAGGTCTCTGAGTGGCATGCCAGCAGGAAGGTGAAGTAGAGAGAGAAGGAGATTGCCAGGAATCTCTTTATGAGGTGGTTACTTCCACAAGAAGGGACAATCAGGGTGTGACAATCAGGCTAGACTCTACTGCTACACTTCAAGTTAACACAAAATTATGTAATTACCACAAACACTCTACAATTAAGAGAGTTTCTGATTCTTCTGACATACACTTTGATTTTTTTCTTTTAGTTTTCATGACCTTTTACTTTATTCATAAATGAAGTTCTTGATGCCCTCCTATTATTCAACATATCTCTGTTGTGAAATGTGCGAAGATCTGAAGTTAGAAAATCCAAAGGGAAGAACACACTCAGCATATCTGAAACTCCAAGAACTCAAGAGAAAAATCAAGCCTCAAGTTGCAATATTGAAAGATTCTATGGACAAAATATTGAATGACACAGAACACCTCAAAAGAGGATGGAAAGAATACACAATGTCACTGTACCAAAAAGTACTAATGGGCATCCCACTATTTCAGGAGGTGGCATTTGAGCAAGAACCAATGGTGTTAAAGGAACAAATTCAAGCTGCACTGAAAGTACTAGCCTAAACTAAGACCTCAGAAATTGATGGAATACAAATTGAGACGTCTCAACCAAACACTGGAAGTTCTTACACAGTTAAGATGGGTATTGATCAAATGATCAGGAAAGATCCATATTTGTACCCATTACAAAGAAAGGTAACCCAACAGAATGTTCAAACTATAGAAAAATGTCACTATGGCATGGTTAAGAACATCCAATTTTGGTTTCAACCAGTCAGATTCAAAAGAAGACCTGGATAAGAGATATCATTGTTGATGTCAGATGGACCTTGTCTCAAAACAAAGTATACCAGAAAGATGTTTACTCATGTTTTATTAATTATACCAAGATATTTGATGACATGAACCATGACAAACTATGGATAAACTTGAGAAGAAGAGAATTAATGTACTATTCAGTATGTTCACGTGGAATTTGTAATTGGTTCAAGGGACCACTGTGCAAATATAGCATGGCGATATTGCATGGTTTAAAATTAGGAAAAGTATGCATCCTTGCACCATACTTATTCAGTGTATATGCTAAACAAATCATCAGGGAAGCTGACAAATATGGAGAAGAATATGGTAATAGGCTAGGAAGAAGGAATATTAATGACTTGTGATGTGCAGATGGCAAAATTTGCCTGCTGAAAGTGAGGAAGACTTGAAGCACTTGCTGATGAAAATGGAGGATTGCAGCCTTCAGTATGGATTATGATTTAATATAAAGATGACTCAAAACTTTACAGCTGGATGAATATATAACATCATGATAAATGGAGAAAAAGATGAAGTTTTGAGGAATTTTTCTTCCTTAAATCTATGATCAATGTTCATGGAAGTAGCAGTCAGGAGATCAAAGGATGCACTGCATTGGGTAAATCTGCAGCATAAGACCTGTTTAGAGTGCTGAAAAGTGAGAATATTATTTTGAGCACTAAGGTGTGCCTGACCCAAGTCATAGTATTTTCAATTGCCTCATATACATGTGAACATTGGACATTGAATATGAAATGCCAAAGAAAAATCGGTGTGCTTGAAATGCGGTGCTGGAAAAGAATATTGGAAATATCATGAGATATCAAAACTACAAACAAATCTGTCTTGGAAGAAATAAAGCTAGAGTCATTCTTTGAGGCAAGGGTGGCTAGACTTTTCTTACGTACTTTGGACATGTTATTGGGGGACAATGGTCCCTAAAGAAGAACATCATGCTTGGTCTTGTAGAGGTGCAGAGAAAAAGAGCAAGACCCTCAAGGTGATAGGTTGGTACAGTTTCTGCAAGAATGAGATCGTGGCTGGTAGAAGTTTTAAGGATGGCTCAGGATCAGCCAGAGTTTTAATCTGTTCTACATAAAATCCCTGTGGGTCAAACTGTCTGGCTTGTGCCTAGCAACAATCGACCAATCTGTGTTGGAAGAGGGATGGTCAGAATGCTTCTTAGAGACAAGGATGGTAAGACTTTGTCTGACACACTTTGTACACGCTGTCGGGAGAGTCCAGCCCCTAGAGAAAGACATCATGTGTGGTAAATTGAGAGGGCAGTGAAAAATAGAAAGGCTCTCAGTGAGAGAATTTGACACACTGGCTGCGTCGATGGGCTTAGGCGGGGGAGCAATTGTGAGGATGGAGGCATGCTGTACGGTGTTTGGTTCAGTTGTACACTGAGTTGCTGTGGGTTGGAGCTGACCCAATGTCACCTAGCAACAATAGATCCTAAATATGGGACCGATCCTCTTCATAATTGTTTCTATGCCTCTGTCCCTCTATTTGCCTCTTTGTCTCCCTAGCTCTTTCTCTATATGTGTTCTCTCTCTCTCTCTCTCTCTCTCTCTCTCTCTCTCTGTCTCTCTCATTGTATATATCACTCACAGCACACCACTTCTCAGTGGAACACCACTTATTCTTCTACCCATCTTTTGGAGTGTTCCAGTTTCATAACTTGATCCTCTTGAGTCTGTTGGTCTTGTCATCTACCCACCACCATTTAAATTTCATCCAATTCATGCTTTGCGAAGATCTGTGTGCTGATATTCCCCAAGGCATTCCCCCCACCCAATTCTAGACCTGTCTGGCGACCGACCTGTACATTTCTGTTTTTCTTTCTTACTGCTGTTAGGTGTCATTGATTTGGGTCCCACCATGCTATGGCTGAATGAAATGCTGTCCTGCACTATCCTCACAAGTATCGATATGTGTAAATGGATTGTTGTATCCACCGTGTATATTTATCTGGTCAAGAATTTTCTTTTTCACTCTGCCCCTCTCCTTTTCCAAGCAAGATGTCCTTCTGCAGGAACTGGTCTCTGAACCGTGATTCAGCAATCAAATAACTGTTAAAACTGTGCCTCGTTAGCACATTAGGTAGCGTGCCAGTCTCATAGTTATTATTTTTTTAGGCATCACTGCCCTCTGGTAGCGGGAGTAGGAGGCCCAGCCTTTGCTCCTGTGAGCTGAAGTTGAACCTCCATCCCAGTGAGACACAGTCCCGTGCACAGCCACTACACCACCGGGGCTCAGCCCAGTCTCATAATTATTAAAACTATTCACTGCTGCGAGTGAATTGGCTGTCCACTTCAGAGGAAGTCATTGAAAACAGTATCCATAGAATTGAAATATTTTCAGATAGTTAAGGCCTGCTGCTGGGGAGGAATATTGGAAATACAATGAACTGTTAGCAGGCAAAAGAACAGCAAAAATGACAACAGAACCATCTTTGAAGAAGTGTAGCCTTGCCTTAGAGGCAAGGGTGGCAAGACATTGTCTCACATACTTTGAAATTGTCCCAGTCCCTGGGAAATGACATTATCTTTGGTAAAGTGGTGGTGCAGTGAAAAAAAGGAGGGCCTTAGGCAGGATGGATTGATACCATGGCTACAACAATGGGCTTGAGCGTTAGAACAATTTTGAGGATGTTGTAAGAGCAGGTGGTGTTTTGTTCTATTATGCATCACAGGGGTCTTTATGGGTTGGAACCTATTCAATGGCACCTCACAACAGTTCTCAGCTGGAAGGCAGTACGCTCAGTCATCATCTGGCTGAGAGTCAAGATAGACAGTCTCCTCTGTTGAGTGTCTCAGAAACCTCATGCTTGAGATGAGGAATGAGAATGCTCAAGAATTAGAAGACCTCCATTCTCACCCCATCATGGCCATCATTCCCTCAAAGACACACCAAACAGAGGGACCCATAAAATTATATGTACTTCTTAGAGAGTTCATATTTAAAGCTCAATATGCTACCTAAGTCTTTTTTATTAAAAATATATATTCACTTTCATTTTGAGCATTTCTTACTCTAGCTTATGTGCCGGATGTTTGAAGTAGTTATGAGGGTCCTGGGGGAGGGAAACCAGGGTGAACTATATGCTAAGTGATCATTATGAAAAGATCTTAAAATTCTGCAAATATGAATACACTCCTGTATACCACATTTGAAGCATGTTAAGGTATCTTTTGCCTCTGAAGATAAGGCATTTATGAAAATAAATGAGTGTTTACCTTTGCAAATTACAGAAGGGAAAATATAAATGAAAGAAACAAAGTTATTTAATTGATGTTTATGCTTCAAAGGTTGGTCATAAGCATCAATATCATACACTGTTGTATCCCGAGTGTATGTTTAATCCTAATGGAAATATTGTAGACTAATTTTCCAAAAGAGCTCTTTAATTATCTCTATTGGAAAAACTTCAGCAAAAGGCAAAGTTCAAATACTATGCTAATTTATAGTGGTTGGGAAAAGCTTAGTGTCTAAAAACAGTGAAATAAATTTAGATTTATTATGGGTAATAATGGATAATCACTACCGTTCCAATATATTCCATGAAGGCATAGCATTACATAAGCTACATTATATTTATTATGAACATCTGGCATACGGTACTCTATTCAGATAACTTTAATTAAACCAGCCTCCGAGCTCCCATAGAATGCAATAGCAATTCTAAAGAGGAAGAGGCAAGCGGCCTGTGTGTTCACAAACGACTCAGTCCAAGAAGGCTGTCAGCTTCAAGACTAGTGAAGCGCTTCTTTACACCAAAGAGATTCATGGGAATCATTTGCTGAAGATCCTTAACTTCAGCCCTACAACTGAGATCTCAAATTGATAGTCTTAATTTACCAATGTATTAATTAATGTGTTCCAAATATTCACAGCCCTGATAAATATTCTTTTCATTGTGGCTGGCACTTTGGCATCTTGCGACACACTTGGGCAGGCAATCCTTGCGGTTTGAATTATTTCCCTTTCTTGGCCCAGTCTTCGTGAAAGCTGTTGCTGGTAAGTGTTTAAGCAGCTGGGGAAAGAAGTACATGTGGGAGCACTGGCTTCCCATGTGATTGTGGGTGTTCAGCATTGGGAATTGGGGGCAGAAAAGACAGAGTGTGGAAAAGAAACCTGTGAGGCAGCAGGTATGGACCAGGGCATCATCATGCAATAACTTTTCTGACACTCTTCAAGGTGTTGTGAGCACGATGGTGAGCAAAGCAAAGCAAAACAGAACCAATGCTTTATTTGATAAATGAGGGCAAAATACATGTACGTGAGTGACACTGCCAAAGGGAACAGCAAAATGAGAGAAAGGATTGAAGTGGGGCATGAAAACCAGTATGGTCCAGAAATCTACCTATAAAAGAACAGGCTTGGCAATCCCTAGGGGACACAGTTCTTTCTGACATACAATGTGTCACGTCAAGTGGATGTCAAGGGATTTGTTTGGTGGGGAGGCAGGCTGGGGGAAGCCCCTGAAGGAGGGTGCCTTTGGCCAGAGAGTGGGGTGTCCTAAAGGGCAATTAAAGGCCTTCTTCTATCATCTTCAAATGGAAGCATGGTGTGTGTTGGGTAGGATCTGAAGATGAGGCTGAGTGGAGAGTGGGTCCAAAGAGGAAACCAGTTAAAGCCAAAGCTAGGGAGTAGATTCCAGTGCCCAGCAACTATATAAGGTCAGATTAGAGAGGCCCTTCTGCTTTTCTGAGGCTGTAACTTTTTGAGGGACTCGAAAGTTTCATCCTTTCACAGGGTGTCTTGGGGTTTCAAATTGCTGCCCTTATAGCTCACAGTCCATCCTGTAATGCACTATGCCTCCCGGCTCCACAGGAGGTGAATACATGCTCCAAGCAGCTCTCAATCCAGAAGAGAGGAAGTTGATGGCACAGGACAGTAAGCACATTCTTACACCATGCAGAGAAAGCTTAGGGGCTCTCTAGGGAGAAAATGAGAACTTTTGTTGCATGCTTTTGTACGCTAGGAACCTAAGGGGAATGTTAAAGACAGTTTCATTAGAACTTCATGCCCATGTCATGCATTTCAATGATCCAATAGCATCAAGTAGAGTTAGACAATTGTCACCACAGTTAATTCTAGTACATTTTATACTTCCTTATAATTATTGTTATTATGTAAGTATTATTTTTTGTAATTGTTGCAAGAATATGCACAGCAAAACTTATTCTCTAGTTCCACAACTTCTCCATGTATAATTCAGTGCTATTGATTACACACTTCAGGTTTTATAGCCCTTATTTAGAAGAGCACCAGACAGAAAAATGTACACTCATGACATTGTCCACAAATGAAAGTATTGCATTTGATACATGTGCATCCTTACCTCACAACATATAGAGCCAGGGTGTATCTCAGAAATGACATTTCTAAGGAAAAAAAAGGGACCTAGACATTTTTTTCTAATGGGGCTTATATAATCACAGCCACTTAGGGGTAGGAAGGTTGAGAGGCAGCTAGAACACTCTGACACATTTCCCCCACTTATCCTGACACCTCTCACATACCATCCTAAACAAAAACAAACTGACCATAGAGAGCTCAGGTCCCTCTGGTTCCATTGTCTAGCACGTATCATTCTGGATACAGTGTATGCCAAGTTATCATTCTACCTCGGACACTGCACTAATATATCTCTGTCAGGAACTCCCTCTTTCAATCAAGCCAGAGTATTCATTGTGTCCTTTGAGATAATAAACCCTATCCTCTGAAATTATGCTACTCCTTTAAAAAATGGCTTGAGAGAAGCTTACAGTATTATTTGTTTTTTTGTCAATTATTGTTTCACTTCATCTCAAAACACCATTCCAGTCTTGAAGCTGCTGATGTAGCCTTGCACTCTATCTTGCACAGGACCTGTGGTCATTATACCAGACTCTTGGGTCCTCACTTTTCCCTGTTCTTGTTCGGTGCCATCAAGTGAGCTCCAGCCCACAGCGACCTTCTCACAGAAGGAAACCCTGCTCCGTCCTGGACCATCCTCAAATTGTTGCTATGTCTGAGCCCATTGATTCAACCACTGTGTCAATCCAATGCATCGATGGGGTTGCCCTTCATTTCATGAAACATAGTGTCCTTCTCCAGGAACTGGTATCTCCTGACAATGTGTACAAAACTGAAATCTTGCCATCCTTGCCTCTAAGGAGCACCCTGGCCATACTCTTTCAATACAGATTCTTTTGTGTTTTGTCAATCTTCCCCTCTACAACTGCAACTCAAATACATCAATTCTTCTAAGGCTTGTCTTAATCAATGTTCACATACATATAACGCTTTGCCCTAGGGAACTAAACACAGGACCATACATGATCTGATCAAACTCCTGTCAGTGACATTGTTGGACAGAGGCTAGACTTTGGCAAAGCAAAAGGGGAGACAGCATACTAAAGTAATATGCAGGTAGACTTGAGAGATCTGAAAAATCCTCCATCTTGATAGAAACCGCAGTGTTGCTTATGGATTCATATCTTGGAAGTAGATGGTTGCTTAACAGCTTCTCCTGCATCTTAGCAATGACAGGGATTGTTTCTTTACTGGGCTTCACATGCTCACCAAGCGTCAATCTCCTGGAAAGTCTGAAGCTTACTCAGACAGGAATGAGTGTGACACATTGAACAACAACCTGCTCTACCACTGCTTCCAGTTCAATTTCAGGATCAGGAGGTTCTAGACAAATATCAGACTTGAAAATGTCTGTGAAAACATATATTATTTGTAATGAGGCTTGTGTACCAGGATTCCTATTTGACTTTGCTATCTATGTGTTAGTCTGGGTAGAGTAGAGAAACAATATTCATAAACATCCATATGTTTATAAAGGAGTGCTTTATATACAAGAGCAATTGAACATTGAGAAAAACATCCCAACCCAGTTAATCCCAAAGTCATAAGTCTGATATTAGCTCATATGTCTTACACCAGTCCATAAAGTCTTCTTCAGACTCATGAAACACATGCAATGATGCCAAATGCAAGGTGATCACAAACCAGATGGGTAGAATGCCTTTGGCATTCTGTCAATATCTCAGTACTGGCAGGAGTCTCTGGGTGGCTCCTCCAGCTTGAGAGGTTTGGTTCCATCAGAGTAGGTCCATGTGGCTTCTCCTTCAGTTTGTCTCACTGGGAGAATGCCTTGTGTTTTGTCAGTAGAGTGCCTCCAAGGGACTGAGTTGAGAGAGACAAGCAGGAATTGCACATTTCCTAGAATTCTCAGGAGGCTGTTCCCACAGAGAGATCTCATTGGCTATCTCCAGATTGACAGGCTCAAATCCACCCCTCCACTCTTAATCCTTAAATTGACACCAGATTAGGTGACTTACAATCTTCTCCTTCTTGAATCCCTTGTGTTTTTTCAAGAGCATCACATTCAAAAGGGTTTGCTTGCCATAAGTATTGCGAGTATACTTTTGAAAGGCTGACCCTCTTTTGTTAAAAAAAAAAACCCTGAGAAAACATCAGGACTACCAAACATCCTGTGCTTCACAAAAGACAAGCAGTTCTAGTCATCACACAAGGGATGAGTTCATTAAATGTTTGACAGACTATGGCAGGGTAATCTTTAAGTTGATCATTTTGAATGGCCCACAAAAAGTGTTAGGAATATCCCAATGGTCCTTGAGTAAAAAAATGAAGATTCCCCACCCGGTTTTAGAGGAAGCAACTGGTGGGTCTGAACCAGCTTGCTGGTTATCTGCTGAGTACCCAAACAGCATGACCACTGGAGCTCCAAATCTTTCAAAGTTATAAAATAGCAAACAGAAAAAAATTAGACAAAGATTTCAGGAAAAGTTAAATTTATCTTGATTCTGAGTACAAACAAGAACTCTTGTGAAGATCATTAAAAAGGGCCCCCCACAATGGAACGTTTAACAATCTCAATAGCATCCACAAAGAAAATGGATAAATGAGTTTTCTAGGCATTCTTTTTAGCATCCATTTCATCCTTCTGTTAAATGTTACAGAACAGTTAATGAGTACTTGACCTCCTTGAGAGGTCAAAATGATACCCCACAGTGAGCCAGCTGTGCTAATATTGTGTACATCACAATGTTTTAGTGTTGTTCCTAGTCACCATTCAGTTGGCTACAACTCATGAGCGTCATGGCCAACAGAACAAAATAAGACACAATCCTGTGTTATTTTCATGATCGTTGGGATGGTCAAGTTCGTTGTTGAGGCTCTGTGTAATTTTGGTGTCTTCTCAGTTCTGGGTTTCTTCTCCAATGCTCTATCATATAGCATTCTGTTGTGATGTATGTGATTTTCATTAGTTAATTTTCAGGAATAGAACCCAGGTCTTTGTTGCTTTTCAGTCTAATCTGAAAACCTGTTCCACGGAAACCTGTTCATTGTATGTGACAGAGCAGATATTTAAAATACTGGTAGAATAACTTCTAACATCACAGAGACAACATCATTCACAACATTATGGCAAACTGAGTGGATACAGGTGGTAGAAACCAAGTGTAGTTTTTAGAATATTCAGATAGGTGCCCTTTGGATTACTTAAGCAACTTCCTTTCATATATGTGTATAAACATAAACATAGATATGGAGATGAATGTAAATGTAAGTATACAGATGTACCTTTGATGTCAGAGAGACTACAAAGCAGAAAGGTGATCTTTTAGGTACAGTTATTCTCTTTGTCTATTAATACAGACCCTAAGCTACACATATATTGAAATTCTGGTAGGATAAAATATCATATTTTTTATTCATGTCGAGGTACCCAATTAAGAGAAATTCTGTTTCTATTTAGGGCAATCTGAATAGGGTCCTAGCAGGCGAGAATGGAATGTAGCTCATCAATACTTAGTAGGTTTACTTTTCAGGAACTAGTAAATCTTTCCATACCCTACAGATACACTGTTATTTTGTTTTGCTTTTCCTCAGTTAAGCAAGTTCTTTGTCATGTCTTATTGCTGATTCAATGGTGTCTCTATTGTTGCTGTGTTTCTTTGCATTTCATAATTTAAGGTCCAAACCCATTGCCTTTTCCACTGTTCTTAAGAGTATTTATAGAATGTGATGTAGCACATGTCAGTTTATCACGGTGCGCTGGCTTATGAGTTTCAGTGATGCTGGACGCTATGTCAACTGTATCCAAATATCATCAGGGTCACCTTCAGTGAGCAGGTATCAGCAGAACTTCAAGACTAAGAACAGACTATGAAAAAGAAGCAGGTTGTCGAATTCCAAGTAATCAGCTACAGAACATTTAAGGGATGGCATAAAAAATTTGTCACTTACTAAAAACCCCATGAATAGAAATAGGACATTGCCATAGATAATGCCAGAAGAGTTCTTCATGTGGGAAGTCACACAAAACATGATTGAGGAAGAGCTGCCTTCTCAAAATAGAGTCCACTATAATGATAAGGATAAAGGAAAGCCTGCGGGAGCAAACCTTTCAGGAACTTCATTTGCTGAAGGATCAATAAATGAGAGGAAACAACTGCAGACATCGATTAAAAATTGGAACTTGGAATGTACCCAGAATGGGTGTAGGAAAGGTGGAAGTCAAAAATGAAATGGATAGATATTGAAATTCTAGGCCTTGGTGACCTAAAATGGACTGCTATGAGAATTGTCGAGTCTGAAAACCATATGGTTCACTATGCTGTGACTGACACAGCACGAGGAATGATTCACTGCAGTTGTCTTTATAAAAGACATTTCCAGATGCAGCTTGAAGTATAGTGATGTTGTCATAGGGTAATATCAGAAGACCTGATGAGCTCTGGGGGGGGGGGGACATCAAGAATATCATACATGAAGAAAGCAAATGGTCATTTTGAAGACACGAAAGAAACGATAGAGCAAAGATGTCAGAAGAGATTCTGAAACTTGCTCTTAACTGCAGAGTAGCTGAGGCAAATGGAATAAATGATGAAGTCAAAGAGCTGAACAGAAACTTTCAAAAAAAAACATTTGAAGATTCTATGGGCACAATATGGCATGATGCAGGATGCATCAAAAAAATGGTAGGAATGCACAGTCGCTCTTACCCCTACCCCCACCCCAAAAAAATAAAGTCAGCATGCAACAGTTTCAAGATTTAGCAGGTGAGCAGGAAGCAATGGTGCTAAAAGAAGAAGTTCTAGCTGCCCTGAAAGCATGAGCCAAAAAGAAGTCTTCAAAAATTGATGAAATAACAACTAAAATGCTTCAACAAGCTGATGAAGCACTGAAAAAACTTCCTTCTATATGTCAGGAAATTTGGAATAAAGCTACTTGGGCAACTGACTGGGGAAGATTCAAATCTGTGCCCATTCCCAAGGAAGTTGACACAATTAACTATGCAAATTATAGAATAACCTCGTCAGTACTACAAGTTGTAGTTCACATTTCCATACAGATGTTATATATTTATTAATGACCATTGTGTTGGCTATGGCTCATGATTACTCTGTGTACTATTGAGTACAATATTTCCAACCATGATTCATTTTCATCATCATGAATCTCTTGGCGTCCATTATTGAGGATGTTGTGTAGTACTGCCAAACCTATGGGGTTCACCTTATAGCACTCTATTCAACACTACCCTGTTGTGATCAATATAGTTTTTATTGTCTGATATTCAAAAGTAGATTTTCTTCTTTTTCTGACTAGTCTAGAAGATGCTCTGAAACCCAGATTCTATGAGTGATTCTGGAATGATCTGGGATTGCAAAACTATAATTTCCAGCATCACACCAACACACAACCCATTGCAGTAAAATAAGCTAACAGATAGTTGGTGTACCATTGTTAAATGTCATTGTTAAGGAAACTGGGGTGCAGGGTATGCAGAAAATCTCTACATTGTTTTACTATGTTACTGCAAATCTAACCCTATTCCATAGTAAAAAAGCTTTTAAAGAATTCTTTTTTCACATTTCCTGCCTCTGCTAATTGAAATCAAGAATAGAAATCCAACTTATTGCTTAAGCACAAATGATAAAAACCCTCACTAACTGCGTTGTCCAATTTAGACTAATTTTAGTTATGCACTAATTTCTATGATTAAACGGTTTTTAAGGTAGCATGACACAGACTGGAAAAGATATTGTTTGGTTTAGAGTTTAAACCAAAGGAAAACAGCATAATTTTAATGTCTCCAGAACACGCCTTAGTGAAAGTCTTCTGGTTTGGATTTTATTAAGTCGAGTGGGAAGGCAACCTATTACATGTCTCATGGAGTGCCCAGAAAGCCTCAGAATTAATTTTCTTGTACTGCTTTTTGATATCATCAAATTATTGAAGAATCAAGCACAAAACCAACAATGCTAAGAATCCTAACCACAAGTAACATCAATGAGACAATGAAGGCATTGAGCAGAGGTTTTGCCCACATATTTGTCGGTTCTCTCATTGTATCAACTGTTTTTGCCAACTTATGGTTCAAGTTGACAAGATCTAATACCTGTGGCCTGCAATCATTGGCTTAGGCAGCCTGCCATGTGGCATCTGTGAGTGGAAGAAGGGTGGAAAGCCAGCCCACACAAACCACTTACCTGCCTCTAAAACTTACCTGACTCATTTTTCTGGAAGAAACCCAAGGTCAATCTATATCAGAGCCTAAAAGGCCATCACTAACTTCATTACACCTGTGCTTTGCAAGTATTGCAATTTTCCCACGTCATTTTAATTTCCCATCAGTATAATTTCATATTGATCATCTCAGTATTGATGTGTATGTGGAGGTTGAATGTGTTAGCGTGTGAGTTACCATCAGCCCTGCTCCAACTCTTGACAACTACGCACGTAACATAAAAAGGGGCTTCCCTGTTTTGAGTCATCTTATGAACTGATATCTTAGACTGGGCCTTCTAGGGATGTAAAATCAGGGACACATATAAATATAGAAGTTTTACTATGGGAAAATAATTCACACAGTTGTAGATGCAGTTAAATTTATGTGAGCCCTGCCTGAGGGTCAATCTGAAGTGTTCCTTTCATTGACTTACACGACTGTTTGTGGCTGAGACGCCAAGAAGATGCTATAGGGATATGTGACAGAGGGAGGATCCATATCAGCAAGAAGAGTGGAATCATTGGTTTCAGAGTCTCCTTTTATTTAGATCAAACAAGCCACTTCCCCAAGGAGACATCATCAGGCTCTGACTTGAGAGGGTGCACTCCATTTCTATCTTCTTATGGGTGCAGCCAAGTTGACACAGGACCTAACAGTCACCACTGGTGTGTCCAAACATATTGTTGTAGTTACGGACCAGTCATTCCATCAAGGATTTCCTCCACCTTTCCTGACCCTGTTTTAACCACTTGTGATGTCACTCTGTAGTGGCTGATTCATTTTGACGACATGTCCAAAGCAATAGAGTTTGACAGTATCTGGATGCATGGAGTGTTCCTTGGCTAAATTTCAGACATATATCACCAGGCCTTTCTTTCTGCTCAGTCTTTGTCTGCATGCAACACTGCCCACCATGAGTGATAGTGCTGGCATTTGAAACCCCTAAAGTATGAAAAAAATGGCAGATGGGTGGTGAATTGTAAGGTGTAAACAGTTATCATAAAGTCATGACCTTGTGATGAGCTACTCACAATCAAATAATCACTGGTCACACAATTATCTCCCCCACCCCATGCCAAGAAAGCATTTAACTCATGGCCATTGAGTCATTGACAACTGAAAGAGACCATATAGGACAGGATAACATTATTCCTATGAATTGATGTGTTTATGGGAGTGGAAAGCTCTGTCTTCTCCTATTGAGCATTTGCTGCTTTTTGAACTGCCAACCTTGAAGATTGCAGCACAGTGCATAGCCACTACACCACCAGGACTTCACAGATATCTGTTAGATTGTAAATAGTAAAAAGGAACACACCAAGTCTTGTCTTTTTAGACACATTTGAATGTGTCAAGTGTCAACAGTAAAGGACTTAATTCATCCACTCTTAAGTTTTACATAAAGTATAATTAAATAAATTATAACATTTGTGAAGTCCTACACTTGTGCAGATTATACTTGCCTTTGTGTTTTAAAATTCATAGCTAAATTTTTGAAGAGCATTTTAAGGATCCCACTGGAATTATTGGATTTAGTATGATTGTGTAGAATAACAATAAAGTTAAAGGTTCTATTTAAGTCATGGAAAAAAGCCTAATTCTCCAGATAGTTAGTTTTCAAATTCCTTAGGCGAAAAATTAAATAGACAAGGAAATAGCAGTTTTCAAAATATACATTGACATAACTGATGGATCTCATGATCTATCCCATCAATTTTTCTACGTTTCTTTCAAAAGTCTTAGAGGCAAACTGGATGGCCTACTGATGGTTGATTATGGCTTTACAAAGTAGGATCATGGCCTATATTCTTTGTAAAAGTGCTGGCTTGACCTATTCCATTTGAAAGAGAGATAACCTCTAGATTCTAGCTCAAAATATCCTCCCTATTAAAAACTCAGGTTTTCACTGGATGAGTCATCTCCAGAGCTATAGTGAATGGCGATACTCAGAATGGTGCAAAATCAAGAAGCCCATCTCCACTAGGGTAACTTTACAGGGAAAGGATGACAATGGCAGAAAGTTTACCACAAATTTAAGCTTCCTGAAGTAGTGGTATTACAAAAACAGTGTACCCCCTGGCCTTTGGATGTATGCCCCTTGTAGAAATATTTTAGTATGGGTCCCTTCCAGATGGCACAATGGTTAACATTTGGTCTGCTCACTTAAAGGGTAGTAGTACAAACTCACCAAATACTGCCTCGAAAATCTGCTTTCAGAAGAGCACAGTCTCAAAACTCCAATGGATCAATTCTACTCTGCACCTTTTGGGTTGTCATGACTTGGAATTGATGTAATAGCAATGAATGGCAAATTTGACCATACAGTGGTTAGATTTTATGCTGACTTACATCTGTGGGAACGTAGGATTGGAATTCAGCCGCTTAACAGCCAGAGCTTAATGCTGTCTTCTTGGGAGTATAGCCTTTTTATAAGTGACTCTCTAAAGAATGTTTCTCTCTCTTGCCTCATTTTGCCCTCCTGCAGGACTGGATCTTGGCCCTGAATCCCGAACCTTATTCTGGTTTTGGAATTTCACCCCATCTGCTGAGCCTGAGAAGTGAGTTGATGTGCACTGCCATGTTCCTGTGAACCATGGATCCATGTGAATCTGCCTCCACCAGTCTACACTCTCCTCATTTCTCCTTCCTGTTTCATGAGCTGGCCACTGGCCTGAACGTGTAGGGGATCTTCATTTATGAATTTGAATTAACTGAGCTGGGCTGCTTCCCTGACATGAATATCTTTCTTCATACTTAATTATTTCATATATATGTATATTCAAATTTTTGTTTCTTTAGGATTCAGGCTAATGCTGTATGTTAGCATGTGACCTCAGACTGGTGTAAGTCAGAATTGATTTGGTTAGTAGCCAATACAGAAAGACCATACTGGACACACTGTGTCTCCTGTTGGTCCACAGTATAAAAGATAGAAAAACAACGTCATACATAGGAGTTAGAAAAGTAGCCTTCCAATAAGTTAAAAATAATGTGGTTGAATATTTCAGCTACTTCTCTGATTATTCTTTTCTTTTGCTATTGTTTATGTGCTTAAAGTATTTGGATTTTATGTCAACTTCTACATAAAAGTAAGTGTAGGGGTGGATGGAACCTGTCAGTCAGATATCAAAGAGTATCTCTCAGCAATGATCTTGAGATTCCTTTAGCCACAAAAATCCAGTCCATCTGGATTCTTGAAGAATTGGAAGGTTTCTTCTTCATTGGAGTATCCTTAATAGTAATGAACCAACACTGGTTTTTATACTTGAAACAGAGACACGATGATATTATAAGGGATTCTTGATAAGCATAGTGAATGAGGAAGGAAAACTTTTGTGCAATCAAAACTTCCCCAGATATATTCTTAAGGTATTTAGGTGAACAAAATGGGAGTTGTTGCAGATTAAGTAGTCTAATATTCAACACATCACATGGGAAAACAGTGATACTGAAGAACCCATTGCCTGTGAACAAACACTCTCCTGGAAACCAAATGAACATAAACTTAGTTGTCATACCATCCTGCAACCTCCATGAATAACTTATCTATCATAACCCTGGGTTTTTAGAATGTCATGGTATCTACAAAGCAAAGTACTCTTGATACAAGTTGGGCATGAAGAATGTTGATAGACATGGACTCAAAAATTGAAGCACTTCTTAGATACCCAGGTTCTTACTTGGGAACTCAACTTATGAAGTCCCCTTTTCCTCTAGAGTCTATTTTAGAATCTGCTGCAAGTTTAAGTACACTTGAGAAACAACTCTCTAATTTAGAGAAACAAAAGGGCAAAATACTAAGGAAGGTCAATGGCCATGTAATGATGGATATTTCTGGCCCTACTAAGGTTTTATGGCTTCAAGAAGAGGAATCATTTTTACAATAAAAGTGCTTTCCATGAGAAGAATATGTTTCCTTATTATTGAATTATTTATTGTACTTACACTGTCTGCAGGATACTATTGTGATTGAGAATCTAAGGATTTCTCAGTGACCTTGAGGAGTGGCCTAGTATGACAAAGAGAGTATACTTATAAAATAGGACATTTCAGTACAATGCAACAATAGAGATATGGACTTTAGGAAGTACTTGATGATAAGTACTACAATATTAGGCATAAAGAAGAAGATGTTGAAAAATGTGAATCAAAAAAGTGTCTGAAAAATGGATTCAAGAATAAGAATCCATTGGTGCAGGATCAAGCAGTGTTTCTGTTTTTTGTTCTGTTGTGCATGGGATTTCAATGAGTTGGAACTGACTGGAAAACACCTAACAAAAGCAGCACCATCTTGTAGAAAACGCACAAATGATCTTCTCATGAAAGGCAACAAATCTAGTTCGTTTAAAAAGAATATATCTTGCTCTGCAGATATGATCTAAATTTTATCTTTTTGTAATAGAGAGTAGCCTTGATGGCATACTAGTTAACAATTTGGCTGCTAACCTAAAGATTGTTGCTGTTGCTGTTAGACACCATTGCATTAGTTCAAACTCATAGCAACCCTATGCCCAGCAGAGTTGCCTTCTCCTGAGTCATCCTCACAAATGTTCCTTTGCCTAAGCCCATTGTTGCTGCCCCTGTGTCCATCAACCTCTTTGAGGGCCTCTGTCTTTTTCTCTACCCCTCTACTCTATCAAGCACTAGCCTTTCTTCGTCGATGGATTTCTTCTGACAACATATCCAAAGTATGTAAGGCACAGTCTTGACATCCTTGCTTCTAAGGAACAGTTTCCCCTAATTCTTACAAGATGTATCAAGTTTTCTTTATAGAAGTCAATGGTATTTTCAATATTGTACCACAATTCAAATGCATCAATTCCTCTTTGGACTTCCTTATTCAGTGTTGCACTTTTTCATGCATATAAGGCACTTGGGAAATACTATGTCTTGGATCAGAGTTGCCTTAGTCCTCAGAGGAAGTTTCTTGTTCATGAAAGGAACAGTCAAGAAAGCAAAAGACGAGTTATATTAGCCAAAACGTTCTGCACAAGACCTCTTTAGATTATTGAAAAACAAGGATGGACATTGTCAGGCTGTTGTAAAGCACCAGCAACCCTTCAAGAGATAGAAGAGAATTTTTACTCCTGTAGGGAATTATAGTCTCAGAAACCTGCAAAAAGTCCTACCCTGTACTAAGGTTGTCCTGGGTTGGAATAGACTTGCTGGCAATGAGAGCTTGTTTTCAAGATGACAGCATCCCTCTGAGCAGCAGATTGCAAAACAAACCAGACAAACCAATGCTTGTGAAGCACTTCCATGTCCCTAACTGAATGAAATTATACAAAGAGGTAAAGCTTGGCCATGCACTTTTCCTGAGGTTGATCATTTTTTGATACACATTGAGCACATAGGAGCAGATCTATAAATACAGACAAGGAAAAGAAATGACAATTCTCATGAGAGACTTTCCAGTAGACCTTGCCGTCCTAGTACACCATTCTGTTCTGGCATACCTCATCTCTGCAGCCAGTTGCATGTCAGATCTCTGAATCCATAGGATTTGAGATGGCTCCTTTTTGGGGAGTAAAACTCCCATTCTTTTCAGTCTGCCTTTGTATGAAAGCTCTCAGGAAACCTGCTCAGAGGTGTATCCAGTGACAGATGTTTTATGGCTGCCATTGAGGTGCTTTGACCTAGAATGCAAGTCTGGTCTAGCACAGAAGGGATTCAGGGTTTCTCTTACTGAACCATTGCTGCAACCACATAATAAAACCAAGGTGGGAAACCGGAAACTGGATGCTGGAATAAGATGATGCTTTGCAAATGTCCACATCCTGAGGGAACCAATTATATTGAACATTTTTGGGAGTAGGCTTTTAAGAGTATCTACTACATGTTTGTACTTCTGATGTCACCCAGAAGCCTCTGTGTCACCCATGTGAGCCAAGGTTTCTCCTTAGTATTTCATTCTTTCTTTCTTTTTTCAATTTTTTTAAAAAAATTCTGGAGGTATTTTTGCTGAATCTAACCCGATAATAATGATCTACTTACACAGCCTATTCTCTGTATATCTGTCATATTAAAGTCGAGGCTGTTTGTTTATCATGCCATGATCTATAGCTTTCTATTAATTTAATTATACTAAAAGATCTTAAAAGCCTTGGGCTAAGTAACATGTCAATTAGAAATGAGTTTAACTTGGAATAAATATACATTTAATACTTGTAATTTATTGCTTTAAATATAAACAAAGCCCTCACTATGACACAGTCTATTATTAATTACCCCAATGCCTGAAGTCCAATTAAGTAAATCCATTTATATTTTCTTCAGAGAAAGTCAATGTTCATTTCTCATAGGAAGTCCTAGATGCCTGCACACTCTGCTTGCAGAAGCCTGTAATGCCACATAGCACTTTTGTGTGTAATGAACTTTGTCACATGTAAAGTAAAGAGATTGGGGGAAGTGACTGGAGGGTTGAGAAAGAATCAGATCTTACGCAGACACACATACAAACACATCCAGTTTTACCTAGACCAATGTGGAACTCATTTAAGTGCTTTCCAAATAAATATGTCTATACCTGATTTTTTTTTCTTTTTCATTACTGTTTTCGAGTTTCAGTAAATATAACCCAGGGATAGCCCTTAAACTCCAATATTAGTATGTTCTCTGCTACTTTATGAGCCCCTCAAAGAGCTCTACTGATAATGTTTGTTCTGTGTAGTCATGAAAACTTGAATAAAGCCATCGGTGTCTCTGCTGAGAACAGATAGTTGATGTCTGGCATCACAGATTATGACAAACATTATAAATCCCTGAAAAATAGCCTTTATGGTAGAAAACATGATACAATAGTTTAAGTACTTGTGCTCTCCAGAAAAGATAGACTTTAGGAGTTCAGAATTTTAATGTGTGAAACTGCTGAAAGATGTATTTGAAATTGCTTCCAAGCCTTTCCATGTCACTGGAAGTCAGAGAGTAGCTAGTCATTTTGCATATCTGGTTGTTACCTTAACTTGAACCTTTTAATTCACGCAATTCATTTTAGCCTAGGAACTTCTCATGAATTTGACTATATTTTGTTCTTAAACACTTAAGCTTTACTGATGCATCTGGATATGATATAGGATGTTTACCTTAACTTTCATTAATTATAGCTCAGCAAAACCTTTATTCTGTCTACTGTAAATTATCCACCATCCTTCTGTCCATTTGCCATATGGTAGTGGCTTGCTTATTATGATCGCACTGCAAACGATGCCACAGACATTTCAAAAAGCACGTGGGTCCCGATGTTAAACACGTTTCAGCAGCGCTTCCTTCTAGACCAACACACACAAGGGGAAAGGATCTGGGGATCCAGTTTTAGCAAAAGAAAAGAGAGATTCTCTGAGTACCAGCAAACATTACTTTGATGACATAGGTTGGCTCTCTCCGGCCATCACATTTTTAATTGTTTCATAAGCACATGAAAACTAGATAGAGGTTCAGGATGAACTGATGACATTGAGTTGTGTGGTTGGCAATGAAGAGTGAATACATGCTGGGCTGCCAGCAGAGAAATTAGGAGTTGGCACGAGTACAGCCAGATTTCTCCTTAGAAACAAGACTGGTGAGACTTTGTATCCTTAATTTGACATTGTGCTTGTCTGGGTTCTCTAGCTACACAAAGCTACATATACATACACATATAAATATATACATATATAGAGATATATGGTTTGGAGGTTTGACATCTGTCTCTATGTGTGTAGCACTGCCTTTGAGTGGATTCAGATTCATAACAAGAAGCCAGCCTCTGATACATGCATCAAGGGTTCAATAGGTGCAATTGTACAGCAATAATTATTAATTATTATTGTAAAGTTATAGAGAGCATGAGAGAGGAAGGGATAATAAGAGTCAGGCATGCTTAGTGATAGCATGCTCACCTCTGCCTGCCAGGTGGTCCAGTGGGGGCAGAGAGAGAGAGAACTTATTCCAGTTTATGTAACCTTATGGGGGACATATGAACCCTGCTGTTATGAGTCAGGACTTAAGAAGTGACTTTCCTTAAGAAGTGGCTATCCAGTAATAAGGGGGATGGTCTATGGATGTCCAGTGACCAGGAGCAGAGGGATGTGATAAGGGAAGACCTCAGACTCCTCAATGTGGAGAAACAGACTTGTCTGGGTGGGGACTATTGATAGTAGTCTGCCCACCATGTCTAGCATACTTCAGAGGGAGTGACCCATTGTCCTAACAGTAGGTCACAAAGGTCTCTGATAGCTGGAGGCTTTAAGGATAATATATAATTTCTGACTTCCACACTAGATGCTGGCAAATGGTTAATGATATTTTCTTATTATTTTGGAGTATATATAATTTTGGAAAAGTCCTGACTTCATCCCACATATAACACAGAGTAGAATGCCTTTTGTGGGTTTCAAATCCAACACTTTAGCTCTCGATAAAAGTAGAAAACCTCATATGTCTCCTGAAAAAACACAAGTATCTCTCTCTGTCTCTCTCTATATACATATATATATATATACATACAATATATAACATACATACATGCAATATATGTATATACACACTGAATCTGACTGCTTATAACTAGTTGGCTATTCACAGAAGTCTTCCTTATGGAGTGGATTATATCATTTTAGGTCAAATCATTTGGGGTGGCTAAAACTTGATTGCCACATCACTGAGAATCATGGTTGATTGAATTCACACACACTTATCTATCACAAACATGTGATTAACCCCTGAAAAAGAACATCATATTTAGTAGAGTAGACAGAGAAAAACCTGGATAAAAGAAAGATGAGATGCAAAAATGGGCACTATTATATAACAATCATATAGAGGATGTAGCAGGACCAGAAAGTGTTGTTGCTGGTTTTATGTCTTTTCTTTTCTGTCGTTCATAGGGTCACCATGAACTAAAAACTGACTAGATAACTCCTAACAATAGCCACAGTTATCTAGATTGTGGCTGTAGATTATAAATGAACATTTATAAATATATAGATTATATAATCTTGTTAACAATGTTGTGGCATGGCCTGTCTTTCACTAGATGGTTGATTATTGTTTTGAAGGAAGAGTTCTAGAGTGATTAGTGACTAGTTTAAGATTTATTTTTTTAATCAAGGGACTGAACACAGGTTGCTAACATGATGCAGAAGTCAGCTTTGTATGATAAGGTCACTATGAGTCCCAAAATAATTGGCAGCAGTAGATTTGGTTTAGGGTTTGGGGTTTTACACGTAATGCTTAAAACACCAAAAAATTGCTGTTGATTGGATCCAATCTTATGGTGACTCCAGTGTGCTTCTTAAAGTCTTTATTGGCTGGTTCTTGGGAAATATTATGCTTCCCATAAGTGTTCAGCCACCACTTAGCTGTCAATTTGTCATATCATCATGACTAGTGCATTGCTTTGATGCTGGAAGTTATGCTTCAGGCTATTGAAATATCAACAAGGCCACTCAAAAGGAACAGGATTCAGGAGACCTTTCAAACTGACAACAGAGAATGAAGGAAGAATGCGCTGCCCACTTCAATGAAATGAGTCATTTAAAACCCTGTAGATTGCACTGTCATATTGTCAGTTCCTGGAAAGCTCAAGGAAAGAAGCAAACCGTTTTCAGGATTTGTGTCAGAGGATGAGCCCCTCATATCAAAAGCACTCACAATATGACTGAGGACAAGCTGCCTTCATAAAGTAGAGTTGATCATAATCATATGGATTGAGTAAAATCTGCAGGAGTAAAGCCTTCTGCGCTTTCATTTGCTGATGGGACATGACTCAGATGAGACTTTTAAAAAAAGCAGCTGCAAACATTGAAATGTGGAATACACGAAATGTGAATCTAGGAAAATTTGAAGTAGTGAAAAAGGAAATAAATGCCAATCAATTGATATTCTAGGCATTGGTGAGCTAAACTGGCAATTTTTTTATAGGAAAGCCATGTAGTTTATTATGCCAGAGATATCTATCTGCATACAAGGAAATCCAATCAGTAAAACTATTGTTCAAAGTTATGCATAAACCACAAAAGTTAGTGAAGAAAATGTTAAAATCCAGCATATTCAGTTTTAAATTAATCAAACTTAGAATCAAGATGCATTAAATTTTGAATGAAGATTGGAAAGTGAAAGTTAGCACTAAAGAGGAAGGAACAGAAGATGTAAAATATGGTCTTGGTGGCTGAAATCAAGCTGGAAACCACTATAGAATTTTGGAAGAAGACTAACGTGTTCATGGCAAATATCTTTTTTATATAACATAAAACACACAAACAGATTTCTTTAGATGGAATAAACAGAATTCAAATTGACTACATCAGTGGGGAAACACAATGGAGAAATTTAATATCAGCAGATAAATTAAACAAGATCTGACTGCGGAACAGACCATTAATTGCTTATTGGAAATTTTCCTTCCTCTAGTTCTTTAATGGTTCCTTCCCTGGGTCCCCCACTGCCATGACCCCAATTTTATCTTATCAGTCTCAGTATAGCATGTATACATTTACAGATAAGAGCTCAAAACACAGAAAAGCCAGCACATATAAACCCCTCAAGACTAATAAGAGGAGTCAGTGGTACAAGGAGAGTAATGGTAGAGGGGGGAAGTAAGAGGCAACTGATCACAATAATTGACATATGGCTTCCATCCCAGGGGGACAGACAGCAGGTAAGTGGGTAAAATAAAACAGCAGTCAGTGCAAGACATGAAAAAATTTTATAACTGATGATGGTACCAGGAAAGGAGGGGGTAGAAGAAGGGTAGAAATGAGGAGCTGATGCCAGAGACTCAAGTAGAAAGAAAATGTTTTGAAAAAGATGGTAATGACATATGTAAAGATGTGGGTTGAGCCCCGGTGGCTCAGTGGTTGAGTGCAGGACCGCAGCCCCGCTGGCTTGGAAGTTCAAATCCAGCAGCAGCTCTCCAGGAACAAGGCTGGGCCTCCTACTCCCACCACAAGGCAGTGATGCCCCCCTGAAATATATATATATATATATATATATATATATATATATATATATATAAAGATGTGTTTGATAAAAATCCATATATGTATGGATTGTGATAAGGGCTATATGAATAAAATAAAAGTTAAATTAATAATAATTTTTAAAAGTAGGAGAGAGGAAAAGCTAAATGTCCTCAAAAGCCAAAATATGGCCTTGACTATATCCCAAATGATTTTCAGAATATCTCAAGAAAAATTTAGATATATTCAGCATGAACAGAAGAAGACCTGATGAGCTGTGTGATAACATCAAGAACATCATAAATGAAAAAAAAGTAGATCATTTAGAAGACAGAAAAGAAAGAAAAAATCAAAGTGAACATCAGAAGATTATTTGAAAGTCACATACAGTAGCTGAAGGATGTGAAAAAAATTATGTCATAGAGAACAGAAAATTTCTAAGGGCAGCTAAAGAAGACAGTCAAGTATAAAGAAATGTATAAAGACATAGAATTAGAAAACCGAAAAGGAAGAGCACTGAATTAGACAGGGTTCCCTAGAGAAACAAAACCAGGACACATGATCTTATACAGGTCTTATACAGATAGATAGGAAGATGTCAGAGGATAGATACATAGATAAAACAAGAAGAAATAAACAGCTAATTAGTCCACAGAGTAGTTCAAATGGCTCAGTTAAACTCACATCTTTGAGACAGTCAATACACTGGCAGTCCTTCAATTTGTGAGTGTTGCTTGCTTGATGCAAGTCAAGGAAGCAGACAGCTGAGTCTTGTGTAGAGCAATACTGGCTGTCCTGCCACAGGCAGCCAACAGCAGGGCAGGTCACCAACAGCCAGATGACAGGGTCCAACAGTCCCCAGTCATGTATATACCAGCAGTGTGGTGAAGTAGATCTCATCGGAACCTCAAACTATGGTGACACAGCCCACAGATTGACAGTCCCACAGGCAGTGTAGCTAGGGAGTTGAGGTAGAGAACTAGCAGTTGCATGCTTGTCTGATTACCAAAGGGCAAGAGACAGAAAGGCAAGGCTTGCAGAGCCATTTCTCTCTTTGCTCTTCAATTGAACTGCAACCTTATTAATCATATATGTGCTCTTAGCCAGTTTGGAATAATAAATCTACCTATCACAAGCGTGCTCATGATATCTTAAACTGAAAGTATTCAGAAAAAATCAAACCTTCAGTTATAATATGTAAAATCCAACGAGCAAAATATTGAATGGGGAAAAAAGTACCCTGTGAAGTTGGTTGCCGTACTAAAATGACTTAGTCAAATCCAATCATTTCAAAAATTAGCACATGAGCAAAGAAGCATGGTAATGAAGGAAAAATTACAGCTGTCTTGGCCTTAGTCTTGACCAAAAACAAGGCTCCAGAGATTGATGGAATACTGCTTGAAATGTTTCACCAAGCTGATTAAGCACTAGAAGCACTCATTCATCTACACCAAGACATTTGGAAGACAACCACTTGTCTGAATGACTTGAAGAGATCCATATTTCTACCTATTCCAAAGAAAAGTGATAAATGTGATGTATGGATTATAGAACAATATCATTGATATAATCTTCAAGCGAAATTTCACTGCAGATCATCCAATAATGGTTTCAACAGTACATTGATGGTGAGCTAGCAGAGGAGGTTGCATTCAGATGAGGACAAGCTACTATCCTTCATATCACATGGGTCTTAACTAAAAGCAGAGAATGCAAGAAAATGTTTTCATGTGTTTCCCTCAGTATGAAAAGGCATTTAACTGTACATCATAAGAGACTGTGGATAGTCTTAAGAATAGCAATACTGGAACACTTATGGTGCTCATGCAAGACCTGTTGTACAAGGATCAAGAGGCAGTTGTGCAGAGCAAGAGAATACTCTGTGTTTAGAATCAGGAAAGGTGTGAGTCTGGGTTGTGTTTGTTCACAGTCAAATCTAATTTTTGTTCTGAGCAATTAATGAGTGCAGTTGTCGTATGTGAATAAGAATGAGACATCAGGATTGGGAGAAGGCTTACTAATACGTGTGATGAGCAGATGGCACAACTTACTTACTGAGGAAAGTGAGGAGGACTTGAAGGACTTGCTGGTGAAGATTAAGGATTTTAGTCTTCAGTACTTGATACAAAGAAAACCAAAATCCTCACAACTGGACCAAGAAGTAACATCATGATATATGGAGGGGGGAAATGAAGTTATCAAGGATTTTGTCTTGCTTGGGTGTACAACTGAACTCATGGAAGCAGCAGTCATTTGATTTGGTGCCTGAGGTAAATCTGCAACACGAGACATCTTCAGAGCATTGAATAGGGAGGATGTTGCTTTGAGAGCTAAGGTACCAAAGCAATTATATTATTGATTGCCTAATATACCTGTGAAATTCAGATGCTGAATAAGGAAGATTGGCAAAATGCATTTGAACGATGGTGTTGGCAAAGATTATTGAAAGTTCCATGAACTACCAAAAATAAATACATCTGTCACGTAAGTTGTATAATCAGAATGTTTACTAGAGGTTAGCTTGGACAGTGAGACTTCGTCTCATATACATTGCACATGCCAGGAGAGATCAGTTCCTGAAAAAAGAGCATCATGCCCTTCAAGTGAAAGGGCAGTGAAGAAGAGGAATATCCTGAACAAGAGGAAGTGGCACAGTGGCACCCAAAAGGGACTTAAGCAGATCAAAAAACAACAGAGAGGATGGTACAGGACCGGACACTGTGTTGTTGTATTGCACATAGGATAGTTATCAGTAGGAGCTTGTTCAAGGCCACCTAACAACAGCTGCATCATTACATGTTGATAAGGCACAAATGAGACAGATCACTTTAAAGGTCATCCCTAATGATTTATTCACTATGACTTAGGGTCGTCTGTCTCAAATGGAGATGACTGGACAGGACAGAGTATAGTGGCCCCTTTGGATTTCCAGTACTATAAATCTTTATGATAGCCACTGGTAGACTCATCATTGAACTGTGAAGCGACCAATAAACTCATATGACCGATCTTGTGATTAGATGATTGAAAATTAGCGTACTATACTACTGAAGCTCCCTGGCCATGATATTGTTATTGTTGTTGTTAGATGACATTGAGTCATTTCAGACTGTCGGGAACCTGTGCCCAACAGGAAGAAATGACACTGGGTCCCCATAATTGTTCTTATTTTTGAGACCAGCATTATAGTCATCATATCAATATTTCACCATGTATGATATCTTTCTCCAAGGACTGGTCTCTCCTGTTCACAGTACATTAGACAAATTCTAGCCATTTTTTGCCTCTAAGGAGCTATCTGGTTGTACTTGTTCCAAGACAGACTGTTGGTTCTTTAGACAGTTGAGGATATTATTAGCATTGGACAATTTTTAGATATTGTTATTTTGGGCCAGCACAAATTATAAGTCCTGGTGATTTTATAGAGAAGGTATTTTATCCACACCTTGTTTTTCTTGCAACATAAACATCATATGTGTGATCGTTTTGAGCACTGTTTTTAACTCCTGTTCAAGTTGGCTTTTCATGCTTAATAAAGATCAATGTGTTGGTCAGTGGAAGAAAGATTAGTCTTTCAAAGTTACCAATCCTTTTTTTAGAATTCAATGTCTTTAAAATGTTGAGGAATACTTCTTGTTAAAAATTTATCATCTCATTGTGGGAAACATAAGTAGTGTCAAAACTCGGAATTAACTTTTGTAAATTAAAGGAAGGTAGATTAAAAAGACAGAAAGACCCATTGCAATTTCATATATTCTCACCCATATTTTACAGAGCAAGACTGTTCTTTATAGTTTCTGTGGGTATAATCTCAGTGGGAGTAAGGAATCAGGTCTTTCTTTCACGATTAGACTAGTGGGCAGATTTGAACTACCAAACTTTCTTTTAATAGGGAAAAAAAAGATGAAAGCATCTTTTCTCTTTTTCATTCTCTTCTTTCAAAAACCATCTGAATATAAATAGAAAGTCCTCGTAGGTTTGAATTTTAGATGCAACAAGTCTGGCAATAAAAAGAAGGCAAAGCAATATAACCCAGAAAATTATTTATAAAAGAAAAGTTGGAGTAGTGAAGTCTAGGCATTTTTCTATACTTATGAATATTAGATCACATAAATTTTACACACACAATACAGGTGATGTTAATAAAGTATAGCAAAATGAATAAAACTTAAAAAGTCATTGGTATATATAGCTATCTTTTTTAAAAGGTAGTTTGATTTAGTTATAACTTTAATGTAGCCGAATGTTTTTAACAGGAATCCTGGTGGTGGTGTGGGTTACTCCTGGGGCTGCAAACCACAAGTCAGCACTTTGAGTTCATCAAATCTCCTAGCCTCTCCTCAGGAGTGATGAATGCAATGCCCATCTCAGAAACTCACCAGGATAGTTCCCCCTTTTCCTGTTGGGTTGATATAAGTTCACATTGAATCCATTGCAGTGAGGGTTTTTTTCCTTCTTGTTTTGGAAAAGCTTATAATTCAGTGAATTATTTTAATATTAGAATAACATCTCTGACAGATCAAAAATTTTTAGTGGATTAAAAACACTAATATTCCTGTCTATGTGCTCATTCATATTAACCTGCATTGAGAATTATGCTCGAGTGTATATTCCCTTTGCTTAGACTTTCCATATTTCACAATGCTTCCAAGCTATGCATGAGGTTCTCCTTGAGGGCAAAGGTGTTCATGACCCAAGCCATTGTATTCTCCATTACATCATAGGCATCTGAACTTTGGCCTTTGAACAACGAAGACCATAGAAGAATCGGTACAATTGAATTGTGGTGCTGCAGATTACTGCAAGGACTGTTAAAAGAGCAAACAAATACATATTGGAAAAAGTAAGGCCAGATTGCTCCTTAGAGCCAATGATAATAAAATTGTATCTTACATACTTTGGACCTATTATCAGGAGTGACCGGTCCTGGAGAAGGACATGATGCTTGTAAAGTGGAAGGGTGAAAGGAGGAGGAAGGCCCTCTAGGACATGGATTGACACAGAGGCTGCATCAGGGGGCTGAAGCATAAGAGCAATGATCAGGATGGCACAGACCATGCGATGCTTTCGCTTGTGGGGCATACGGACATTAGGAGTTGGAGCCAACTTGATGGCACCAGCCAATAACAACATGTAGTCCCTAATCACGAGTGAAACGAGGGAGAATACCGCTTCCAATTGTCAGAGCAACCGCATGGATTGGAATCATATTTCCACTCTCAAACGAGGAGACAAAGAATGTGTAGGGGAGTGACGTAATCAGCACAAAACCCATTGGCCTTTGAAGGGGACTTTGACGAGGACCCCAGAAGTAGGAAAGCTGAATCAGGATATTAAGAACTGTACTCATTTGCTTGTGAGGCTTAAAGGACTTGCTTTTTCATCATCATGTAAACTCCCAAGAACACACACAACAAACACACACAATGACATCATAACCATTTACACTTGTAAAGATGCAATTTTTTTCTGTTGGCACCATTTAAATTCCAGCCTGATGGTAGGACATTGTAAAGGATTATGTGACTAGTCATTTCCAAACATCTCCATTGTAGTTTTTAAACATGCTCTTACAGATGCAACAAACATCTAATTCTCATTTGGATATGTATGTATGTATGTATATAAACATTCTAACAAAATTATCAAAAGGAATTTACTAATCTAGTGAGTGCTTACATTGATAATATATGCATATTAGAATTTGTTCATAATCCAGAGATTTCAATAATGTCCACATATCAAATCTGCATCTAGGAAAGCATGCATGTTCCTCTACCCGTGAATGACATATGATTCCATGTGTGCATGGTGAATGCAAGCCTGAATTGCTCTATAACAGAGAAATAGGATTGAGCACAGAGAAGGGAAATGCTAGGAACCCGATTGCACAATAAAATATTCACGGAGTGCAACCCAGACCTGCAAATAATTGAATTAAGCAAGAATAGTGTAGGTAGGGCATGGCCTGAGGATGAATGAGCATGTGGGGAGTTGATTGACCACAGCAGCCATCAATATCCAGGAAGTGCCTGGCATCAAGGTCATCATTGAGATGAGAGCCTATTTTTATTTTTCCTTTTTCAACATAGCCTTAAAATCCTTCATTTCCCTTGGTTTCCTGCAGTATCATTATTCCTCCAAGTGACTGGTCGACAGATGACTTTGAATTGCACTGGGCTTTGCTTGGTCTTTGGGAATAATAGCTGTTTAAGGCAGCTGCCAACCAAACACACTCTCCCTGCGTGGAGTGTTTTATCAGGGCTGAGTAATATTTCAGAGATTCTCGACCATTAAAATTTAGTGAAGTCCTAAATAAAATGTGTGCTTTGTCTTGGGTCATAACCCTCTTGGAAAAGGACTGAATGAAAATAAAGAGCAGTGGTTTCCCTATGCATACGTAATGGAAAGAGGGCCACAAACCACAATGATCTGCGCTGCCATGGGAGAAATTGGTCCAGGATTTATGATGTTAGTGCTGATTGACAATGGTACCACGAATTTTAACACACATGAAGTGATTTGAAGAGTCAATTACAAGCATAATTAACCTGGTTATGACCAAAAGGACTGCTAGGAGAGGATGTTACTTGGCGCTCTAAGGGGCATCTGCCCCTGGTCTCTTCATTTGCCTCATACACATATGGGTGCCAGACACTGAATAATGAAAATGAAAGAAAATGGACACATTTGGATTATGATGCTGGCAAAAATATTGACTTGACCATGGTCTTCCAAAATAACAAACAAATCTCTCTTGGAAGAAGTACAGACTCCTAGGAGGCAAGGGAGGTGAGATTTCATCTCACATACTTTAGACATGTTTTCTGGAGAGGCCAGTCCCTTGGAAAGAACCCATGCTTGATAAAGTAGTAGGGCATTGAAAAATGAGGACGGCTTCAATTGGATGGATTAAAACAGTGGCTGCAGGACTGAGCCCTGGTGGCGTAAATGGTTGAGTGTGGGACTGCGGGCCGTGGGCTTGGCAGTTCAATTCCAGTGGCAGCTCTCAAGAGCAGCACTGGGTAACTCCCACGACCACCAGAGGTAGTGATGTGCCCCCCCAAAATGAAAACACACACACACACACACAAAAAGCATGGGCTTGAGCATAGGAACAATAGTGTGGATGCCACAAGATCAGGTGGCACAAGATTCTGTTGTGCTGTACATAAAGTCACTGTGAGTTAGAAAGCACTGAGGGAACCTCATCTGCCAACCACATAGCCAAGAGCAGAACCATCCATTCACCATTGAGCCCATTCCTTTGTAACACTGACCCACTGTGTCCCACTCTGCACCCAGGCCCCTGTGGGCCCCTGGAATAATCCTGAATGTTGCAGAAGCAGATAGCTACAATTTATCCTGGATGAGGAACTATAGTACAGAAGATGTATGGCCTGAGGGCTTTGCAGAGGCAATGCTGGCAAGTCCTTGTCTTAAATACTTTGGGTACGTTGTCAGGAAAGACCCTTCCCTGGAGAAAGACACAAAGAAGGGACACAAACACGAGGAAGACCCTGGGCAAGAATGATTGACACAGTGGCAAGATCACTGGGGTGAGGTATGGGAACAATTGTGAGGACCATGCAGTGTTTCATTCTGTTGGGCACCCGTA